>JABFPJ010000150.1:0-58203 GCA_022817425.1 Gryon sp. ZL-2020 | reverse complement strand
GTGAAAGAAAATTCACTTTTCCAAAAAATGGAAAACTACTTTTTCATAAGCTAGGAGTACATTTCTCAATTAAGTTTCATATTTTAAGTGATAGACTGGTATGGTGGAGAAGACATCGGACTATCACCTTGGAGACCTGAGTTCGATTCTCGGAGAAATAGAATTTTTCCACTAAGATTTTAATTATATAATATACAAGAAAATAGACAAAATTATAATATGTAATTTATAATACATGAATAATATAATAAAAGAACATTATTTTAATAATAAATAATTTTTCACTCTTTCAATAAGTTAAAATTCACTTTTTCTAAATAAGTTATTTTTCTGACTTTTTCAATAAGTGAATATTCACTTTTTCAGAGAACACGAACTATAACTTTTGAAAAAAAGTGAATATGCACCCAAAAAAAGTGAATTTTCACTTTTTCAAATTTAGAGAATACGTAATTCACGATTTTACAATAATTAAAATTGTATACGAAACCTTACAGAGTTAAAAGATTGAAATATTTTTTTACTAAGATTTATTACAGTTTTAAGTGCAATAACGAGCGACGAGATATGTTTGTTTGAATTTAGTAAGAAATAACTTAAGCATATATTGTCTTCTGTTCATTATTTTAAATATTTTTACATATATTATAATTTACGTGGTTTTAAATTCATTTCAAAATTACTTATAATATATGTAAATTAAAATTACTTAAACATATATAATAGTATATTTGTCAGATTATTTACTTACTTAAATAGAGTTTGTATATTATTGAAATTCGATGTTACATTAGAGATAGCTTGAATTCGAGTATTATTTGTAGGCATATTTGTACATATGAATTTACATTTATTAGCATGAATCAAATTACAGATTAATATGAAGATAATATGAAATGTTTAGATATGTGCATGTCATATACATTTCACCAACCATATTTTACTTAAATTCTGAGTGGATGGAAATATAATAATTACACTTAATAGAAATAAATTGCAATGTAACTATAAATAAATAAATTTGAAGATGCACTCATGCATACAAGCCTTTATGTTTTTGTAAACATAATAACCCACTAAAATGAGTTCATTCTTAAAACAAATAAGAGAAATGTACACATATGTAAGTCAGTGTAATAAATTTATGAAAATGATTTCACGAAGTCAATTTTCTTTTGAAAAAAGTACATCAAAAGGAAGTGCTGGTTTTGAAATGACAAACAGACTAAAGTATTTTTCATCGCACTAATAAATAACAGCCCAAGTATTGTATTGCGTTTAAATAGTCTACGTTAGTTGCAGCATTCATCTTTTCGTCTGACACTTAATAAATTTTGCGCACTGAGTCATACATAAGACGCAAAGCAGTCTTAATTGACAAAAGAGCAATTATCCTGATCTAGTGTCAATCTGAATAGGGAATCGATGCAAGGCAGTACGCACGCATGCCGTCACTGTGTATCCAATGCTGCTCGATAAATAGGTGGGTAAGCGATTCCAGCGGGTACCCGGTGTTAATTAACGCTGAGTTTCAAGACTGATTTACGTGGCGTCTAATTAACGAAGTTGACGGCGATATACTAGGCATTTTGATTGGCCGCCTTGCGAATAGACCGCTGCCCGATTGGACTCGCTTTTACGGCTCTGACGGAATCGACCGGTTTTCAACGTAACTGGGAATCCGTGTATCTCGAAGAACTCGTTAATTCTCTTTGGATATCGAAAATTGGGTCTAATTGTTTGGGGAGTTCAAAATGGATTCAGTCACGCGATAAAAAAATTAAATCCAGCACGAATTAGTCTTGTATTATTGACTCCACGTTTCTTTCTACCCTGCTCTTTATGGTATTGTAATTTATTACGATTGCAAATATAATTGTAATCAAACAGCACGTTACAATCAAAGTAATAATTTCTTTTTTAAGTTACAATACAAACCTATTATTATTAAGTTTTACTATTATTTATATAATCAAATAATTAAATGTGTTATAAGTTTCTTTATTATCACTTTTCTGACTTTCATACAACCTGCATTTTCAGTCAAGCAGAATTGGAGTTAGAAAATAGTAAATAACTTTGTTAGATTACAAGGGAGATATGCATTAGTTTCACAATATACTGAAAAAGGATAATTACTATATCATTTTCATTACTCAGTTACATTAATAACTTTTCATTCTTACAACAAATAAACAAGACTTGTAAACAGAGAAACAATTATTCTTCAAGCATTGTTTTGCAAATACACGTGAAAGGGTAAAATCAATCAGAAATGCAATTGTCGAAACTAATTTTCTAGTCAAACTCCCGATACGTTGATTTTATAATTCAACTCCAGGCAAACTTAATTGCACTCAACTATTTGAAATACTGCTCTAAAGTGGACATATGTACGCTGTATAAACTGATTTCGTCTTAAGTAAGTGGTCGCCTAAAGTCATCAAAATGAGTTGTGGAAATGTAAAAGTTACAATTGGAATGTTAATTTTCCCTCTTGTCGGCGGAAAGAAAAAAAAATGTTTAATGCCTCATTATGGCGCCGTGCTCGACTGAATCGAACTCACTTAACATGCAAAACGTATGACCTTACATGCTCTCAAGATTATAACTCAGTTACGAGAAAGGTAACACGTACTGCACAAGTTCAACATAGTTGTACATGCGTCATTCGTAATCGTCAATTGCCCTGATAATGGCCGCACCTCGCATTCGAAATTGTTTCCATTCTACCCATAACATTCTTTGAAAGTCGATTGAACAACTTAATTATATCAAGACGTAATTCCAATTTATGAAAACATTAATACACGCTTAAATAAAAGTCTAATAAAAACCACTATACTTCTAACAATAATTACTACACCATTTATGAATCTGAGGACAGCTCGACATTGGC
Organism: Gryon sp. ZL-2020; assembly: GCA_022817425.1. Classification (NCBI taxonomy): domain Eukaryota; kingdom Metazoa; phylum Arthropoda; class Insecta; order Hymenoptera; family Scelionidae; genus Gryon; species Gryon sp. ZL-2020. Next base: position 55,304 of record JABFPJ010000150.1, on the reverse strand, counting down.
GTAAAAAATAATATGGAGTAATATAAAAAATATAATATTGTTTATTTTATTTTTTTACGCTACACCATAATGTCGGAGTCATTCCATAATCACAATCATACTAATCAAGATTAGTATGATTATTGAAAAAAATTGTCCCTTTATTAATTTTATTTTTTATGATACTCATTTTGCTGTAATTATATGACTCAGAAAGCAAACTACGGATCGTCAATGATACGAAAAGTTTTGAATCGAAGCATTGAAAAAATGGTATTAAAATATTTTGAATTTAATTCGAGCATTTTTTCTGTATTTATTCACAAATTTGGTCATTTTTAAATTGCGCATTTGGACATTTTCTGAAAATTACTCTATGAAATCAGGTGATAAGAATAGATTTATTATGTAATTTTGTTTATTATACCATGTACTAATTTTTAACATTTTTCTACGTAGATGTTGAGCTGTCCTCTGATTCAAACATGGTATAGTAGTTTTTATTAAAAGTTACAATAATTTTTATTAGATTAATAAGCGTGTATGAACTTAAGTTAAAGTAAGTATTCGTAATGATTATTCTTCATCTAATTCTATAAAGTAAAAATAAACGAGAGAATTGGTTGAGATTTCATTAAGTTACAAGGTATAATTACGATAATAAAAATTCTGACTAAAGAACAATAATTGACTTTTAATTGATAGCTTTCGTTCACAATTGATATTAGTATCTACTAATTAATAAACAGTTTACTAATATATATTATTAAGGTTGTACTAAATTAAAGTACATGATAAAACTGATTGAAAAACGATCATATCTAAATTGAATAGTTTCATTTTTAAACTAAAAATTTCAATTCTTAATCAACAGTAAAAAATCGTCGAATTGTTAATATATCAAAGATTGAAACTGCATTCAATGTTTTTATTAATTAAAATTTAAAATTGTTAGAATCGATAACTCATCTCAGCAATCCAAACGCTAGACCATTTTTCTGAGTAATCTATAATCTTTCAAAACAACTTTTATTTATTGATAAAAGACTTCCTAATATTGATTAAACAAAAATAAAAACAGCGCATATATAACCCGTAACTATATCGTAAACTTAACATTCCATTAATTAAGGTTTAACTTAGCGGCATCGAATAATGAAAATCGCAGATAGTATCAACAAAATCAAATTAAAAGTTGATCGCATTAGCTCGTACGTAAAAATAACATCATGATTTATAAAGATATCTTTTCTGCGGCAAACTAATTAAATGTTATTCCGGTTTGAGGACGACATTGTGGATACCGATCTGATCACTTTTATTATCCAATTAGACTTCTCGTTAAGCTATTTCAATATGTATACATAAATAATTCGACGAATAAATAAACAAATAAATGGTGGAATTTGCGAGAAACTAAAGAGCATCGCTCACCAATTTATACATCTGACAATTAGCACTAACCAACATAAGAATCAACAGATTCTCTTCTTTGACATTTATTTGTCGCTCTAAGAATATATTAGGAACGGTCGTTACGACGCGGACGCGATTCGCAAATGCTACTTGTGTGTAAGAAATTATCGTCTCTAGAGTTTGCTTTCGATCGTCAAACGAATACGTCACTTATAATAAAACCATCAGGTGATCAACTTGACTTATTCGTTTAAACTGTTTTGTAATGTTCTTACATTTAATTCGATAATATATATAATCAATAATATAGAAAAAATAATGATATTGTATTTTTTTTTGTTTCGACAATTTTTATACGATTATTATAGGAAATGTTTTTATCGCAATAGAATTTTTATAGGTTTTTAATGTTTAAATTTGAATCATCAAAGATCCATTATGAAAACTTAAATCATTTGAAATTTGATGATATTGTAATTTTTACCATATTTAATAATTTTATATTTAATTATAAAATATTTTTGGATCTAGCAGCTCTTTTTAATCGCTGACAATGCATGTAAATCAACCAACCAATGAAAAGCAACAAAGAAAAAAAAACGTCCACTTACCTTTTTTGGCTCGTTACAAGACCGATGATTATGATTTGCTGTTTCTCTCTTGCAAACGTTCGTAATGTATTCCACATTCAACTGAAAAAAAAATCTTTTCGTTAGACCGTCTGTCGAGAGGATTTTTTAATAATTCATGAAATCAGGTACACTTTTGAAATCAAATTTGCCAATTCTGAAATGCGAAAAAATTGTTCCCACTAAATGTCGTCGAAATGGGAATAGTTCGTATTTGTTGCGTTAGTGTACATTTTTACAAATCCCCGTTGGATTACATTGATGTAAATTTGCGCAAATTTTAACTGAAATAAAATGAAATAGGCGGAAAGGGGAGAAGAAAACTCAAGGAAATTGCAATGATATAATTTTTTTCTAAAAATTTGTATTTTTTTATTATTAATAAACGTGTTCGTGTAAGTGTGGTGTGTTCGTGTCATAGTTTTTATTATACAAGATTTCGCAAGACCTGGACGAACCTTAGCCCGCGCTAGGAGTCGCATTAAATGAAATAACAAAATTAACTAAACGCGCGAGATCACCTCGGACCACGCGTTTTCAACTGGAGATCTCGTCGTTGCGCTATCTCGAGGTGGTAATACTGATTAATTCGCAAAACATTTTCTTTTGCTATTATTTTATTCTCATTTTTCTTTCTTTTCATTTCTTTTTTTCTTTTTCGTACAGTACTACCGAGTAAAAAAACCACCTCGTATACGCGTAGAGTACTAGATGTGAACATACTGTACGTTATTTCTGACATAAAAATTAGTAAGGAGGTCGGAAAATGTGACGTTTCAAGAATCCAAGGCATACAATATTTTTGGACACAAACAAATAAAAGGACGGGGCCAAACTCTACATTGTAATTATCTACATATTAAAACTTGAAAATGGTAATTGTCTGTACAAGAAAAATTGCATAAAGAAATTGTCTACATATATATACAAATCACACATAAGTATGTATAAAACTATTTTGGCTAAAAATTTGGTTATTTGGCTAAAAAAAACTAAACAAAACTATCGCATTTGGCTAAAAAACAAAAGAATGTCTACGCTGTAATTCTCTATACACAAAAACCCTATACAGAAATTCTTACTTGGTAAAAATAATGCACTGTAATTGTTAACACGCAATAATCATACATAAATTTGTTGTAAGACTAAACACAGTTTTCGTCTATACAATTTAAACCTGATTTTCTTATTTTCTTTCGTTTATCAATAAAAACGCCACTCGCATATCTTTTTTATTCGGTCGAAGTGACCATAGCCATTACTCGCGAGTTAAATTAAGATCATCTATGAATAGTAGATATAATAATAAATTAATTTCAAGAATCAGTGTATATACATAGACAATCACTATGTAAAGTTTAAAATAAATCTTTTGCCTAATATTTGTGTACAGATAATTACGATGTAAAGTTTTTATTTTGTAAACAATCACTTTGTAGATTTTTGAAACAAGATTATTTAAAGTTGTTATATGTGAAGAAGAACAGTATACAGTTTTCGTACGTACTTCTGTACACTTTTCTTTGTATGTAGAAAATGAACATGTATAGTTTTTATTGTGAAGATAACTACCGCGTAAACAATTACGGTGTAATGTTTGGTCCCGTCCAACTAATCTTATATATTCATTAAAAATAAGAACAGTCTCGTCACGACATGATATGTAAAAATCGCATTATATCATACCCCGAAATGTTCACAGTCCGACCTTCTTGCAAGAAGATAATCAACATAATACCACATATATATTTATTATCAGTTACGATTATGTTCCACAGGTTACATATCGACGGTAACAATTAATTGTCATTAGATTCATCTGAAGTACAACGAAGACCGTTTCACTTATTAACGTCAGTATCATACACACCAGTAAATTTTTACGCGCATAAAGGTGTGATACATCGAGCAAACCAGCTGTCTGTGCAACGAGCGATCCAACCAATTGTACATAACCATTTATATCACACAAACTTTTAACAATATACAAAATGTATCTTATATACAAGTTTAAATTACACTTTCTCTCTCTCGCACGCTTCTCGCTGAACCACCGACGTCTGTAAGCTTCGCCACCGCGTTCCTATCCGCAGTTGCCCTCTCTTTTCGGAGAAATTGGCGACGAAGTTACTCGTCAATAATCGCTGTTTTCTTTTTCTTCTTTTTTTTGTAATTTCTCATCGACAATGATTTTTCTAGTAACGGAACGTATAAGCGAGTAACGGTCAATTGTATAATACAGTATACATTTAAGTTTTGTGTTTTTTTTTATTGAGCTTCAAGTGACTCGGTGCAATGCAGTCACGCATTAAGTCAGCAGATGGCGTGACACGACATGTCTAAGCGTCGACGACATTGACCCCGAGCTTAGTTAGATATAACGTGATGTATTTAAGACTACACATTTATATTACATTTATTGCGGATGTATGTAACCCTGTTACTTTACAAAGTGCCATTCAATTTTGGCGGTTTGCTCGACCAGAACGCTTGTAGATCGGGATCAGGGAACCGCGGGTTTCCGTCATCGCATTTGAGAAGTTTTACAATAATTTACAACGAGTTGTCCAAAGGTATTGCTTTAATGAAGGATCAAGGAAACGAAGTGGACAGTAATCATGTCAGTTCTGTGTACACCGAGCGATAGGAAGTCTCGCGATATTTTTTTTCCATGTTTTTCGTCGGGCTGAAATGACGGAACGAGTTTGTTTCAAAAAAATTAAACAAACAAATAACAAAGTTCTTGGACCACGTAATGAAAATAAATAAGAATGACTCCCGAGTCGGTGGTATATATACATATATATATATATATGTGTATACATATATATATATATACGGACGAGGCTATGCTGTGAAAAAAGGAACGTTAATGGCGGTTGCTTGCGCGAAACAAGGGATGTCTAACGAACTTACAAGTCCTGGCGCTCGACGAGGCGAAAGGCCCGATGATTTTGAAAGAAAAATAATTTTCTATGAACCGATTTGAAGAACCGCTATGCGACCTCGACAATTGCCGTCCAACTAATATCTTTTTTTTTTTCTTTCTTCTTGTACTATCCTCGCACTCCTATCCCCGTAGCTTCATTTTTGCAAAATTATAAATACCCTCAACTCAGTTCCGCAGTTCAGCGCAATGTAAACTCGAGACATCAAATACACTCTTACTCATTCATTTCTTTCTGCCTATTATATTTTCACCTCTTGTTCGTTTCACCCATTTGAGCAAAAGATTGGTCTTTCTGATTCAAGACGTGATTTGGATTCGATTTACAATTCACTTACAGCGAAAAATTATGCGCCTACCACTGACTCTTCGTTAGCTAATTGAGCGACTGATGTCCGGTTGAATATAAAATACATAATTACAATTTGTACGCGAACTTCAATCAATTGTCAATAGCGCTCCCCCCAACAAAGAGTCAGGGCTTGAAGAAAAATTGCTCGAAATTGACTACAATGTATCACGTATTCTCATCGAATGGAAACTGCTCCCCTCAGCGTTCGCCACAATCGTAAATACTGAAATAGTTTCACCCATCGAAGAGTCAGAGTTTGATCACATGCGCGATTCGGGGAACATGTTTAATTGCACAGTGAAAGTCTATGGAAGTCACCCTGATGGCGACCAAGGTGAACGTCCCCGATGGTTTCGCGTGAACCACCACATAGATGCACCATTCATATTTCTGTCGTAACTGGACAGTTTTTTTTGACTTGTTTTGTCACTGACATCTAAGAAAGTCTGTAGGAACAGGATTGTCTGTTTTAATTTAATCACAGGGTTCCGGTGTCCAGGCCCAGTCCTGGTACGGACTTGTATGGTGATGTCCTGGAATCCCCGTTTGCAGCAGGCCCATATGGTGATGAGGAGGAGGTGGTGGTGGGGGATGGTGGTGGTGATGATGAAATTGCTGATGACCCGGCGGCGGCGGCGAATAGGTATCTCCTCCCGCACCGACGTCCATGAGATCCACCTGGGGCGGCAACGTTGTGGACACTGGCGTCGGTTGCGGTGAAGGCTGCACCTTCTTCGGGCGGCCCACCGGGTTGGCCCCTCATTCTCGACTCCTTCTCGGTCTACCAACTTTGCCTTTCCTGACCGTGGTGCCACCATTACCTGCTGCCGCAGCTACCGTTCCAGATGCATTTACGCTTGACGATTTGACTATTTTATGCCAGTCCGTTTCGCATACCGCCGCTCCAGACAATAAGTAGTACCTGAAACCGAAGAAAGAGATGTCTATCAAAAAACAAGTTTTCAAAGGAAAAAATGAGGAGTCGGAATATTATATTTTTGTTCGATGAATTGTTCGTTGAAATCAAAGATCTAGGTAATACAAGAAGTACATATCACATTAAATTGAAGTAGATAAACGGAACGAATAGCATTAACAAAAAGTAGTATTGAAATTACATTTATTTAGGCATTTTTGGTCTAAAAAAGCAAAACATTTTTTAGCTTTAAACAAATTGAGTTACGTTTTCTCAAAAAAATTAGGTAATAATTTCATTTAATTAGTTAATTTGTTAAACGTGGGCAGCTCTCACTAACGCACATTTACATAATGTTGCGAAATATATTCTACCTCTGATATACGTATGTTTTAAATTTGTTGCCTCTGACATTTCGAACAATAGGATATATGAGGAGAAAATTACAATTCTTTTTATAATATCATAATTATATCCAAAGTAATTTTAATTACATTTTTACATTACGAGAAAAACACAAATTACTCTTAGACGATTTATATATTCAAATTCAAATTGGCAATCATTTGAGCATTCGCAATAAATAAATCAAAATTGCCCTTTGGTAATATGAAATGAAGTCATGATAACTATAATACAATCATAATTTCGAAGATGCTCGGTTAAAACGTGATCCGTTCTCATCTTTCAAATTCTTTAATGAATGTAAAATATGTATGACTCAAAAACGTAGCCGAGAACGACGACTCGTATTTCGAGACTCATGTACCTTACCTGTCACCCTGTGTGAGTGGCGTGCCGCATTTACTGCAAGCGAAACACTTCATATGAAACACCGAACCGCCTGCTCTTGTCACAAGCTCAGTGGCTGGTATCGTTTGATTGCAACCTGCACATGCTCCGGTTGTGCCGAATATTCTGAAAATAGAACAAAATCTTCGTTTAAAAAGGGAATATAGTTTTACAATAATTTATGTAAGATAACTCTAACTCTATCTAATATCGATTTCAACCTATGATAAACTTGTAATGAACGTACCCTCTAAGTTTTAACAACGAATTGATTAACTTAAATTCTTTAAAAGATTTAGCGAGTTTTTTAAAGTTAATATTGTTTTGTTTAAGTATGTTTCAATTTTGTAGTTGTTCAAGAGCATATGTTCGCAATTTACACAATTCAAACTGGGTACTAACACCTCCAAACATATGCAAATGTTTCAGTCTTTTCATTTACAAATAGCCGTTGTACTATAAGGAAGAAATCTCATTTTTCTTCTTCGCAGCACATGACAGGGTTCTAATTAGCTATCGTATCAAAGTTAGCACGCACCTTTTCTCTAGCGTAATAGCAGCACAACCGTTTGGCCCAGATGGTTTAGCTTCATTAAATTCTACTTGTGTGTCTGCTTTTATTTTACGTTACATTTATCAGTCCAGGCGATTGCTTAATTTTAATTGCATACTATTATTACTAAATTAATCAGAATTTGTCGAATAATTATTATCATAAGAGTTATTAAACTGATTAAGAATAAAGTATTTTCCAAAACTCTATTTATTAATAAACATAAAATTTGTCATTATTTGAATTAACGACATTGCATTTGCAAATTACTCTGTCAAACTTGAAGCGTTAAAATATCGGCAACTATTTGCCTTTTATGTATCAGTGTTATTTCATCTAAACGTTATTTTCCCCCAGTAGATTTTCATCATCAATTTCACTTTATTCTCTCTTATCTATACACAATGCAGTGTTGTATATCGACACCGGGTATACATTTAATTCGATGATATTATCTTTCGCTAACTGTGGTGGAAGACCTGTCGATATAATCCCAGATGAGCATACACAAAGGATGTAACAAGGAAAGAAAGCATGATTGCCCAAATTAGCAATTCATCCGTTGTAAGAAACAGGTTTAACTATAATGTTCTCCCACCGTCACGACAATAAACACCAAATAATCGAAAATAGTAGAGACCTGTTTGTCTCGAATGTATGCGAGAAGGTAATAATATTATTATTCGTGCATGCGAACTAATACACGCACACATACACAAACATACTCGAGACGAACTACAAAAGCAAACCTGTGCACATAAGTCATTTCCCAGGTTTGTGATGGTAGATACACACACAGACACACACGTATGTCATAATAATATTATTTGCGTGCACACAAATAAACGTGACCAAACACATACATACACACATTATACGGGGACATATATATCCACGTTAATGGCAGTCAATGTTTGCGTAGCGGCAACGCGGTTGCCGCGGCACATACATACGGCTCGTAAAGCTTGATGTTTATGCACCAATTAGCTACGAACGATATAGTACACATACGTGCACGCGTACGCATCGCGAATGTCGTGTCGGTACACGCTTCTCGAATATCAGTGATGTGCAAGAAAGACTCGATTACATGTATATAAAATTTAACATTGAACCACCCATACCAACTTCGATATGATAGTTTATGTCTTGAGCTAAATGATTTTTGTTTTCATTTCGGAAGGTAAATAAACTCGAGAGAGTTTGTTTTAAGTGCAAAAAACATTTGTCAGACAGTTTGTTTTGTTTGTTGTTGTTAGTATTGTCGCGTCTGATAATTATACAGTAGTGGAAGATTGGATCCCACGGTTTTAGTGTCGATTTAAGAATATTAATGTCTTATTTAGTATGTGAAGTGCTTAAACGAAAAAAGTAATAGTAACGTGATCAATCTCGTTAGTTAAACGCCACATTCCAGGGTCACAAGGTGATCGTCTAACGAGCTGTTAGTCCTAATTGAACATGTTACCATATATACGGGAAGAAAGAAAGTACATTAACTGTCAGTATTCTCACTATATAAAACTATATATTTATTACTATATTTAAAAGGAGGATGCAATTTTCTTCATTCTTACAAAGTATAATTTAGTTAATTTGATATATCTCTATAAATAACAGAAGATGCTACATTATTTACTAAATACTATGTTATAAGTTCATATTAGGAATCCATTTTACAATACTATCTTAGAGAAAAATGAATGCGATTTGTACTGTAAGTCTTGTACTAAATCTGATGTTTTTGAACACCAGAAAACACAGTAATTCATTAAATGAATAATGTAACAAAATTTCGCTTATATCCCAGAATTGACACATTACAATTTTTTATTTTAATAATAATTTAAATAATAATAATAATAATTATATTTGGATACAAATTGTATATATACATATTATTGATAATATGTTTTCTTTTGTGAATCATAATATGAACTTTTAGTTCACAACAGGATCACAATAAGATAAATTTATCATTATAATTGTCGACGGAAAAGATATGGGGTGTGAATGAAAAAGTTTGACATTTGTTGCTTGTAAAAGTGTGCGCAGAAATTGATGTGGATGTTGCATGCGCGCGAGTAATACTCCACTTGAGAGTTTGAAAGGTTGCCACGACGGATCGGATTGGATCCCGAGGTTTCTCATTATTAATTTAATTACTGTCTGACAGTTCTATAATTAAATCACTAATTTATCTGTCCAGAATGTGGTTAGGTATATAGCGGCGTAGATTGACGATTGCTTGCAGAATGACGTTTCAATTCTTTCTCCGATTATTGTTTTCTTTTTGCTATTCCTTTTTCGCGAATTATTTTGCTTTTTCACATTCGCGTCCGATAACTCGCCAATAATAAAGCAATTTTGTTTTTTTTTTATATTATATTTCAGCTATGTTCGGCGGAATATCGAATTATGAGTGACGTTGCTAAAAGAGCAAATTAATTACGCTATTTAGTATAATGGATCCTTTATATTGCTTAAAAACAAGATTCAGATTTTTCATCGAAATTGTAATCTCGAATTGGCATATTTTATTTCTGCTTTCTATATATATTATTTTCATCTAATAATAATTAATGTTACATTTGTCTTGATTAATATTACTGTTGTTGTATTTTATTTTTAAGAGCAATGAAGATAATAAAGAATAATAATATCGAACAATCACTTATAAATCGATAATCCGATCGTTACAAAAAAGTAAAAAAAATACGTTATCATTTTGTAGCATAAAATATTATTTTTATTTTATCTTCTTTATTGTTATAGTTTTTATTAATAAATTAATCCTTTCTGCACAGATAAATAGAGACAGATAAAAAAATGAACCGTTTCATACGATAATTATATCGTGCAATTTCTTTTCATTATAGTCGCAATTCCCATTTGACAAGGATTAAACAATGAAACCCAGTTGAAATAAACAACCGGGCGATTAGCGTGTCGATCTACGCGCTGGACAATTTATCTACTCATTAATTCGACGTGACGCGCATAATAAAACATTGTCGTGCAAAATAAATCTCCAAAATTGAGTCTGCATTTCGCAATGATTTTACAAGGATCAATGATATCGTGCTTCCTCATTGCTACCACTGTTTATCTCGGTTTTCAACAGTTTTCCTAATTGATTGCAAAATAGTGTGATACTTTCTTTGAAAAAAGTACATAATGCTATCACGATTCCTTGCACATTTTTTAAAATTAAAATCAAGTATAACTAACATAATTAACACAAAACATTAATTTATTAATAAATTTGTAAATAAAAAACAATAAACAAAAAGAAAAAAAGGTTTATCTAAAAACATTTATTCATAAAACAGATTTCCATTTTATATTATTTTAAGATTGAAATTTTGAACACTCAAAATGCGACATCGGATATTTTCCAAATGCAACAATCGATTGACGATAACTTAGGGGAGTTGAAGGCATTTGGCACCACGTGACGTATGCCCAAAATTCTCCCACGGTGGTGGTGGTAGGCCAACGACATTCGTTATTTTTCAGCTTTTCTGTCTAGCGAAGACAAAATAAATGACAAAATATCCCCAAGTCGTTACAATAAATGAAATATTAGTCATTGATAGAATAGAAATGATTATCACGCACGATTGCCTTTGCATATACGTTTGAATGTACCAACACAAGCTTGTCAATTACTATTACCTGTGCCGCGTACGAATCAGATACTCATTATTCGTGAAAATGTACATTTTCCAACGAGTTTATTAATCAAAGCTTCCGTAACGTCTGTGTACACACGGCCACGCCAATTGATAGCGTGCGCTATCCAAGTGGCGTGCGATGGTTTTGCGCATGCGCGTAACCCCGCGGTCATACTCTTTTTGAACAATTCGGAGATCTTGGACAAATGGAGCAAATAATTAAACGCTAATTAAAGCCGCCCAATTTGCGCTTTGGACAATTAAAGTGGCGAGGCGAGAGAGAGAGAGAAAGAGAGAGATAGAGATGGAGAGAGAGAGAGAGAGAGGGATAAGGGGAGAGGGAGGACGAAAGCCTGGTTAACTCATTAACAGCATGACTGTATTCGTGTGTCCATGAGTTGAACGGGCGCGTTCGAGTGCACGCACATATGTGTGCATATATGTGTGTGTGTGCGTGTATGAGTGTGTATGCGTGTACTTTACACAATACTACACGGACTTGTATGGCAATGAGCCCGAGAAACGCTACTTGCATACGGCGCAATTTCGTTTAGCGTTTCACCGAAAATTGAACCAAGCTCATTAACAATAGAAAAATAATACCACCACTGCGAGAAGACATCGCGGGGGGATAATTGAAGATGTACTCATTTAATATTGCATCCTTGTTAATGAACACCTTGCGTAATAGCGAATTTGTCGTCACCCAGTTGAAGTCTGTTTGTTTTATCAAAATTGCAATACTTCAAATATTTTATAGGTAAATTGCGTTCTGTTTAATATTAAATGGAGTCAATATTGGCGCTAGCTGGTGTAATTAATTAAAAGTTTTGATGTTACATGTCTTCGACGAAACAGGATAGTCCGTGAATTTATCCAGCTAAAGCACACCCGAGCTTTGTCTCGTCGACCCTTCTGTCGCTATAGAACGATAGCGATAAAATTGAATGTCGTAAAAAAACTACAATAACGTATCATTTAATTCAGTCAATCAAATTTCCTATTAGCTCGCAAGTGCAATTTCACGAGTATATCGTAACATCGCACCCATATTAGAAGTTTGCTGCGCGATATTGGATGCTTCCGAGAGATGGATACAAATAAGCCACGAAACTTCTATCGTACAAATTATTGAATTTCGAGATTTGTTATTTCGCGTTTCCACGTATTACTGATGTAATAAATTCTATAGCCCGGAATCATATAATAAATTGTTACGAGGTTTCTTTAATTGTCTTGAAACATTTTTGTATTGTTAATATAGAACTGTATATATTATTTAATCTGAAATTAAATAATACTGCTGCACTTTTGAAATGATAAATAAATAATAACGTTAAGATTATAATTTATATTATTTTTCGTGTAGAACTATGAACTTATAATTGTATAAGATTGGCATTTAAATACTCATACACTGAATCAGCGAAATTTTACAGTTCTACTGTAATTTTTCAGTACAGACTATTCACTGTAAAATTAATAAAACCAAAAAATTCCGCTGATTCAGATCTGGAGAGTACTTAGTCACTGAATTTTGAGCAGTAGAATAATTAGCATAAATTGGTAGTGCAATGCTGATAGCTATTGTGTAGATCGAAATCAAGATCCGATAAAATAGAGAATATATTGTTTCTCGATTGGACAATCTCTAAATCGTAAATGAAACTGAATCGAACAAATGTTCAAAATGTCACTCGCGTGAGTATGAACTTAAGGTAGTATCATTTGAATAGTACTGGCATGTTTTTGTAACAGGAATCTTGCATGCCAATGAAGTCTATGCGAAGGAACCTGATTTGTCCGATCTTCGACTCATTTTAACGTAATTAACGTTTTGATTGCATGCTTTGTTTCCCTGTTCAAACCCCTCGTCCGTACGAAGCCTACCTCCATTTGGTGATAGGTATCAATGCTTTCCCATCTTCCTGACCAGGGGCATCGATCAGCCTCGGCCAGAAGCTTTTGTGGTTGTGCTTATGTGTATACACGCTTGCATGGTATATATGTTTGTCGATTATGACGGACGTATATATCTATATTGTATCGCTTTTACTTTTATTATTTTAATATCTAATTATGTTCGGCTAACAAGTTTTTTAACTGAAATCGGTACAATGTTAATGAACACTTTGCAGTTATATTCTGAAATTTGATTATAACCTCTTTGAGGTTTTAACGGACCCGTTTCCGGTTACGCTTGGACAAATTTTATACAAAACCTGTGTTTGTTCAAGTCAATCAAAATTGGCAATTATCAAATGAAATGATTGTTTCATCAAAGACATTGCGCAAGCGTCTGCAAAGAAAGAGAAAACGAACGAAAGAGAAGGAGAGAGAATGTGCAAAGACACAGCAATTAAACTATTGTAATTAACGTCAAAGGTGATTAATTTAAATCGGCGCGATTCTTAACTTTCTATTAATCTACGTTACTCGCGGAGTTGCGTAATTCATTATAAATCGCGAATAAATTTGCAAGCGTCAAACACAAGCGCTGGTCTGTTGTAATCGAGTAATCTGAAAAATCATCAATGTTGCTTGAATGGTGGAATATTAGGTGAATAACTCGTGCTGCCATTTCAGACAGCACAATCTCGTAAAGTGATTTGCAATAATACTGTTGGCGCACAAGGGCCCCAACGAAAGCAATATACGTAAGTGAAGTATACTGCTATTAATATATCTTGATTAGTTTTCAACGGTATCACCTTTTTGCTTTTCGTTTCTGCTGGTGCTCTGTAGTTATACCATCATTGTTCTCCCTCCATTGCGTCCCCTCCGACGGGTTTTCCCCTCGCTTCTCGGCGTACCTCCATTTAGATATTGCCAATAAGTAATTATTTGATCGACTTTTATCAGATTTTATTTATTTATTTTTTTAATATTTTCCTTCTAAGTAAACAGGGGGTGAAGCAGACAATTCGAAATGTTTGATCATCATTATCGTTTATTTCAGAATTGCTTTGCTCTGGCCGTTTCATGATTATAAAACATGCACGGAACAATATTCTATTTAGGTTTTTTAATCATTCCTTTGCGTCCCGACTCGGTCGCTTGTCCACGTACGCCTATCAATAGAAAAGGGTTAACGACCTGGAGCGTTCATAAAAGCACCGCGGTTTTAATGTTTTACACTTTCATTAATAACGAAGTAGACGAAATAGCTGTTATCTTGAGACTACTTGAATTTTAGATTAGCCACTTCCCTTTATTTTAATCAAGATTCAAAACTCAAATACCCAATGATCGATATCAGTCTAATTGGTGTGTCAATTTGGTGTGTTAGTTTGGTGATTCAACTGTGTCTTTCTCTTTTTCTTTTTCTTTCTCTTCTTTAACAGCCATCTGACCTGACGATAATAAAACTTACTCGTAAGAAATGTAATACATGATAAATTATTGATCGTATAAAAAAGTCAAAACGATGTAATTATTTGACTTCTCCGAAGCAACTTGATTAAATTGCGAGCAACGTGAAGAGCGACATAAAAGAGTCCTTTACTTTAATTAATTTCAAACTGAATCAAGTTGATCGATATCACCGAATCTTAATGTTAATACAATTCAAGATTTTGAATTGAATTCTCAATTTCATCGCATCTCAAATATCGCTGTTTATACTTTGGCGCGTTATTGAGAAATAACGTCTTCTTATGTAACTTAATTTGAAAATATTGTAAAAAAATTATAAATAAATAAATAAAGGAAAGAAAAAAGAAGAAAAAAAATTAACCAAACATTGAATTGTTTTGTTAGTTTTGTTAGTTTTGTTCATGTTTATTTATGTTTACAAATATCTCTTTCAACAAAGTGTAAATGTTTGTTTATTTACGAATTACAATTTCAATTCAAGTTCATTTGTTGGAGGCAATATTACATGAAATTAAACGAAATAGCTGTCGCTTTCTTTCACCAGCAGTCAATTTTGAATTTCGCAGTTTGTGTGGCAATCGCACCGGTGGTGAGGTCAGGTAAAGTGAGGAAGGAAATCTCCCAGTCGAGTCAATAAGAGCCTGTAAACGTAATCCATGTCACGCGAAGACAAATTAAAACTTAGTCGCTTTGCAATCTCATCAAACTAACCTCTGGAAGACTATACGGTTGGCAATTTTCCTGAGCGCTCGGGATATTTGTCGCGTGTTACCGTAAAGTGAATTGTTTCTGGGATTTCGTGGTAAATTGTCGGGGTCGAAATCGCCGGGGGTCGGGGAAATTTCGGCTAGGAAATTACGCTTCGAAGTTGCTACAGCTCTCTCCCACTCCACTCTCGTAAATAGAATAAAGGCAAACTAATTTTCATTTGATAATCACTCTTTTATATCGTAGTACGCTTCCCCCTTACGATAACACGAGGGGACTATTTTGCAAGAAACTAATGGCAAAATTTAATAAGACAAATTTCATCGTCGAAAATAGAAGAACATTATTATTACATTAATTTCATATTCGACAATCAAGATAATTTCAAGTTTTAATAGAAGTGATAGAAATTTCGAACAAAAGTGTATTTCTCCGTGAAAAGTATTTTATGTGTAACGGTAAAGATCTACTTTGATTTTTGTTACAAATTTAAGTGAGAAAACTATATAAGTCAAAATTTTGAAGTAGAATTAAACTTAATACGTAGAAATAAAATTTGTTTAATGATAAAAATTGACAAAAGTCAGCAAGGAGATGGTGTCGCGAAAAGTCTCATTTAGGAAGAATTTCGCAATGCACGTCGTTGAGCCTGGAAGCTGCAGGCGGTCGGCAGATAGGTAGGTTGGCATCCATCGCAGGGCAACAAAAGTTTCTAAACGGTACCGTAATAACAATAATAACTTTTGTAACTCTGCCAAGCGCAGGGTGTGTTGTTCAGCGGGCTTTCCAGCGCGTAAATTGAACGTCCAACTTGTATTTATATGATAATAAGCGCGTTTAAATATACTCGATGTAGCTAAACTCGCTACTTAAACATCGGACGATTACTACATTTCCGTTGCACAACTAAAGAACTAAGCCCCGACTTAGTTCCTCTATTCTTTTTAATCTCGCACGCAGACACTTGTATATAACCGACGTTAAATAAATGTTATGCAATCGCGTTATCTACGTATTTGCCTACGTAATGCAATCTAAGATTTGCTTGATATTTATTAAGTTCCATACTTTATTCGTGCGAAAATTCATGCAATTGTATTGTTGCGTGCTTTTCTAGTAATATAAATGACACCTCTCACTGATTGTTAATTGGTACAACTATTTATGTATTAATATAATTGGTCTTTAATGACAAATATAATAAAACATGTTGAGTGAGATATAGGAAATTGAGAAATACGTAAAAAGTTAAAACATAATTATTGTGGAATGATTGATGAAACTATAAATGCAAAGTAAATCATAATTATGCAATATTATCTCATAACAAAATATATTTCTTTATAAGAGATATAAACTAATTACTAAGAGATTAAAATAATACACGTTTTTGAAATAAGTTATGTAACAATAAAGAATTATTAATAATTTGATATTATACATTAAAACTTAAGGAGGTTCTTCTGTTAACTCAAACAAATTTCTATGATTATAGAATTAATATAGTAGAATGTTTCCTCGAAAGCTCAATTTTTTTCACAGCACCGTTTTCGAGAAAATAATTGTTGACGTTGTTGATTTTTACCTAAATTTGCATTAGTCTTATGGAAAAATAAAGCAATTTCAATGGCGATTTTCTCGAAAATGGTGCTGTAAAATTGTCTCAAATTTTGTAAAATTATTTCTTACACCTTTTCTTATATGTGTCTAAAATTTGGATACATTGTCATTTCTTTTAAATTCTTCAGGTTTTTTAAACAGGAACCTCCCTGCATCCCTATTGTATCGCAGGAACCTCCTTAATCACAATCCAAATTTTATTAAAATAATTTTGTTTTTAAGAAGTTAATAATTAGATTGAATATATATCTTTGTGTAAAAAGCACATCATTTTAGGCCATATTTCATAAGGCCAAGTTATTTTCGAATTGTATTCAAATGCTTGAAAAAAATATTTTCAAGACACTTTTTTTTTATTATAAGTTCATTGAATTTCAATTTATTAAATATAATCTGCTGTCATGAATTTCAGTTTTAAAAGAAATCTTCAATAAAATAAGTAACAACGATATCGTTCATCATTAGATTCTGTCTTTTTTCTGCGACGCTTTATTACAGCAAAATAATCGCAAGACATCTGCTGATCATTACGCAAACGATTTGTCAATAAGTTTTGTCTCGTTCATTAAATAAATGATTCGGGGGTTCTGTGAGCGCCGGGCGTTAAACGGATATACTCAGGATCTTTATACAAACTGGCTGCGCGCGGAAGAGTGAGTGAAAGGGAGCACGCAAAATCCAAAGGAAAGAGCGGAGGGTGAAGGATGGCGGAGGTTGGTTATAATTTTAATGACGACGTGTCCGTGCACAGACTATTAAGAATACGCGTCGTTAGAAACTTTTAACGAGACGCTGCCTCCAAGTACAACCTCGTCATAGAGGACGACGACTGGGGCTGCGGCGGCGCTACCGGAGAACCAGCCTGGTAGTAGTGATGACGTTGGTGATCTTTAAAAGGTGCTGGCAAACGTAGGGTTGACGAGGGACAATCCATGATATCCCGACGACAAAGTATTATACATATCTTGTAATGATTTCTTTGCAATGCTGAAGAAATAATCACTATTCGTACTACTGAATTTGGGGTTAAATCAAAGCATTGACGACGACAATTTAAAGATGTTCAATTTAATTTTAATGTTTATATATAACACGAGTCAAAATAATTTGAAATCATAATTCGTAGAATGATCTATGAGATGTTATCATCACGACATTGACAATTTCCTGTCTCAGCAATTGTCTTAAATCATTTTAATCGTTAAATCATATTGCTATTTTACGTGAATTCATTTTAAAGAAATATACAGATATAAATGAAAGATTATTTTGTTACTTTTTTGAGGTTTTAAGGTTAAGAACGCATGCATGTTCTTAATATTAAATTAACATATTTATTTTTGCAACAAACGTATAACACGTATATAGAAAGTGGAACTTTACAGCACTTTTTTTATCAGAAAAAGTAGTTAATATCAGTAGTTAATTTCAGCACGGAAAAATATTATTTTCTCAACAATTGTTATAAAAAATCTGTATGTGCAACTCATGTGAAATGCGATTGTGATTACGATTTGTCCTATAACTTCTTGCACTCGTCTGTAATTGTCAACTTTCCCCTTTTTGCCGCTGACAGTCTGCTTTTAATTAATGGAGTACCAATTAACAGTCACAACAGTCACACCGACATGAGATAATCGAAATAAATAAAAATCTAAACACACTTGTAATTAGAAGATTTATGGTAAACTCAACAAGAAAAAAAATAATAAACATAATATATATAGTTTTTCTTTATTCACCGTTTCACTATATCTGAAATATGTACTAGAGAATGACATTTTCATCGTATATCTGTAAACTTTCCATGGGTAAATAATGGCAGATTTAATTTAAGCAATTTTGATAAGATTAGAATATTACAGAAGTTTATTATTCTAATACTATTGGCACGCTATAATCGAAATCTAATCGCGTCCTCTATTTGATTTCTTGCCCCTTCGTAATAATGCGTATATAGCAACACAATATACTGTTTCCGGTTTCGTGCCAATTCGTAAATCGATTTAGTACGACACCTCAGAGAAACTGGGTCAAGCTTTAAAGCCGAGTTCTATTCGAAATCAAAGACGCGCAAGCGCTTTGCATAACATTAACTTTCGACTTTGGAGTAGAAAAAATTATACTTTGGACATTACATATTCCGACACTAATGAGTACAAGTTTACTATCTTTAATCTTGTTTTATTTTTCAAAGTGTTAACAAACAAGAAAAGTTGCAATCAATTTCTTAAAATCGCACGTTCTTTTATTTCGATTTGACAGCAAGTTGTCGATTCACGTTTGTGAGCAGAGTAACTTAATCTGGGCCGATGTAAATGGAAATTTGACTCCAAACATTAGGGAGAGTCCAAAGTTATTTGTGTATCAGAATTACATTTTTACTATCTTTAAATTCATATACTTTATCTCATTAAACTTAATAGTATAAATTAACGGTGGACATTTGAAACAATTTCACATTAATTTGATTAAATCTGAATAAGTTAGGATTTCGATCGAACTAAACAACATTCAATCTAGTTCAAATTGAATAAACTTAATATAGGCAATAGTTCCAAAAAGTAGAATTTGATTCGCTTTAGTTCAATTTAATCAATTTAGTATCTTTCAATTTTACGACAAAAGTTGTATCAATAACTTTGTGAATTTATCTTTTGACTTTCAATTTAATTTGATGATAATACAGCCAAGTTTTTATTTCAAAATCTTGACTATAAAATTTGTGTAAATCATCAATGTCAAATGTTAGTAAAAGATTAAATTTCTAAATCTTTCGTACAAAATAAATTAACATCAGTTTCATTGGATCACGTTTGATCTACTTCTATATGTAACTATCAAGTCCCACGGTACTGACCTTTGGAGTTGAAGGTTACATGCTGTCCAAACAGAATTTGTATTTAATGGTTTACTTTGTACGAAATATATAAGTTTGATATAATCAGAAGGTATATACTTTCTCTTACAGGTGATATTTTAAAAGTTATAATTCCTCGGACGATAATGGATAATTCAGTAGGTATGTATAACACGAATCAAAGACTTTGTTTAACCCCGGTACGCATCACGATAGTCGAATTTCTTGGCTTATTCTTCATTTGAATACAGCATCGTGGGTACAATGTGCACAGGTGGGTACTAGCATCTCAGTCATTCTTGCGAACAATTCGCCATTTCCATCTGCGTCGCACGGCAAATGCAAATCGCAGCATGACGCGCGGCGAGTCGTTGGAATTAAAAATTTCTGCGTGCTTTGTCCTTGGACATTCTCCGCTCCGTGTTCCTACATCGTCCGCGTTCTTCGCTTGGTCCCGTCTTCTTCTTTTATTCTTTAAGCGCTTT
Organism: Gryon sp. ZL-2020; assembly: GCA_022817425.1. Classification (NCBI taxonomy): domain Eukaryota; kingdom Metazoa; phylum Arthropoda; class Insecta; order Hymenoptera; family Scelionidae; genus Gryon; species Gryon sp. ZL-2020. The sequence continues at coordinate 34,995 of JABFPJ010000150.1, read as the reverse complement.
TTTGTTTTCCCCTGCCCTTTCGCCTCGTCAAATTGATTCCTGTGGTGGACCTCAAGAACCAATCGCTCCTTTGGACGAGGTAATTATCCTTAATTCGGGCATACCTGGCGAACCACAAAAGAAGGACCTGAACTTGCGATGCGCGAAGACAAGCCACGGAGAAATGTCGTTCAATCTACATAATCATTAACAGAAAGGAAATTTATTTAACCCCCTGGGCGAGACGCACTCGTTATTCGTCTCCCTCGAGTTAATTTGAATACATTCTCTTGACGGGAGGCAAATTAAAATCCAATTTCGATGTAATTTCATACGATTAAGTACAATTGGCTGCCGCGAAGTGTTCTCGGTAATATAATTCAGTCTTCTAATAACGCGATGTTATTAAACGAAGAGTTGTTACGTCGCTAAGCAAATTGCACGACAAACGCCCGTGGACGAGCATCGTTGACTGATTTTTTTTCTCTTTCATGTTTTCTTTTTTTTTTGTTTCGTTTACCCCACCATACTCAGGTCAGCATCATTTTTTGACGGAACCGGAATTAACGATGAGCCTGCATTAGAGCATAAAACCGATCAAGCGTAACACGGTATTTGAACAAGTATTAAATAATCGCCCAATCAACGTTCGCAGAACTCTGATAGCAATCTGCATGTTAAGAGGCTGTTAATGGCTTTTCGCCTAGCCGCTGACTGCTCAAGTGCCCAGCCCTTCCCTGCTCCTTTCCTTCGTATCCTAGCGCGATTCGCCATTCTGTATCAATTTTCGAGCAAACAAGCGCGGGAACTGGTTTACAACCGCACCGATTTTCAATATCCATCGACATGCGTTTTTCTCTATTACAATACAGCCAACTTCCACGAACAGTTAAGTGGATAGATGTACGTTTCTTTTAATCAAAAATTACCTTGTATCTTTTTATAAGTGTACATTATTATCATCATCATATTAGTGTTAAATTTACATTTTCCGAGCTCTTTTTTTGCAAGTTTTAATTTTCTGCGAAATATGATAGAGGAGCGCTTAAGTGAGACATTATTCTAAATTATGATATCTTATTTGGTTATAGTTGTATCTTCAGATTAATAGTTGTTTTATAGATGATGTATATTTAAACTAATTTATTTTTATAACGAAAATTCTTTTTTATTTTATTTAATTACATTTAATAAAACATCTGAAACGTACATAATGTACATTATTTGAAGTTAAAACATTATTTTATAATTATTTTTAAAATATAAAAAATTTTTTTTTCTCATTAATAATAATTATAATACATCCTTGAATAACTAATTGGATGAATCTGCGAACTTCAAATTAGGGGCAGATATAACTGTTGTTAATTTCTTACTGAATGTCAATAAAAAAATGGGCGCAGTTCGTTTCATCATTTCATCCTCCACCTCATCCAAGACACGGAGGAATTGTTTTGTCGTTATTATGAAAATGAAACCCTCTGTATCGTCGGCAAGTCTCCGGATAATTACAATTTCACGTAATTGGATTATTAATTAGGTTGTTAATGAGGCAGATTTTCTTGCAGAAGAGATACTTTGACGAAGACGATTGTGCGCTGCATCGATCCATTTTCCTCTCTTTGTGGCTTTTTACAGTCCATTATGAAGTATTTAAATTAAAGTGCGTGTACAAAAGACTCGCCAGAATCTTTGATATATCCAAATAAATTAAACGCTTTTGTGTCGTCTTCCTTTTTACTTTTCTTTTGAATACACATATACTTGCGCGATATCTAATTATGTCTTTATAGGAACAGTAACGTACGATGTAGCGCAAAAGTAATCGGCACCATTCGAATCGCTGGAATATTCACGCCTCTATTTGTATGAGCGTTGCCGGGTTCTAGAGTACACTCGGCAATGTTGACATTCCTTTCTAATTGGAAGCTCGCGACTGCAGAAGAATCCGGATGGTGCGGCAACGAAATAAGTCGTTGATCAGCGCGATTAATTAAACATGATTTGAGGGTCGTCACTAAAATACAACGCGCAGTAAATAATGAGAAAAACACGTCATCCTTAATAATTACGCTGCAAAATTGTGATTGATAACATTTATTTGCAATCAATTAACAATTATTTTGAAATGAAAATGTTAACATTTTCAAATTTAGTTATTGCTGCTCGTTTAGCAGTGCGTAATGACTCGGCGAATTAATTATAACGTTTTATGTGACGTGCTAATAATTACGGTATTCGAACTCAAGATGGCGCTTTTGTTGTCATGAATTTGGAAACTATTTTTCATTGTCGGGTGTTTTTAATGAACGTGCTCGTGCTGGATCGGATGTCAAAAGCAGAATGCATTAATTTAGCATCACAAAAAAAATCCTTCGCATGCTACCGGATCACGTAACGAGCGTCAACACATTTTCTGCCAATTTTCATGTGGTGACGCTCTTTGAGTGTCTTGTTCGCATCGTTATGCAAGGCACGTTAAATAAATTCGATATATTAGGCACATATAAGTAACGATACTTGATCGACGTTATTAGATTTTACGAATTACTCTCATTGAGACGATTTCTGACATCAGTAGTTAAACGGCTCATTCAAATAAAGATCGCATCGTTGCATCACAGAAATGTAGTTTGTTATGCTAGTCGTTGTGGTCCAATGGGGATACTAATCATCTTGTAGCGGTTCCACTTTTCTCACCCCTCGAATTCCAAATAAATGAAATGGTACATTAGAATTGCAAAATAGCTGGCAACTTCAAGTCTTGTTAAAGTTTACTTATCCTGTAAGATTTGTTTAAAATTTTTCGCTAAGTCAACCAAAAATTTATACATATCTCCGTTGCATGCAGCTTTCAAATATGTATACTTCGACTTGACAACAAATTGTTGAAAAAAATGTCGGCTTACATAATTTACAAATGCATTGGATATTTATACTTTGAGACATTTAATATCGACATTTACTATAACTGATAAAAAAAATATTGAGATATTGATTAACAAATTTTACTATGAATCATAGTAAACTTAGATAATAAAACATAAATTTTTAATTTGATATTTTAGAATATCTGACTTTTCTATATTGACTACCAAAAATTTAAACATTCTTTATAGGAAATATTCGTATTATCGTTCCAACATTCTGAACGAAATTCATTTCTTTATCCAATAGTGAATTCACACAAGTTTTACATGAAATTTTAAAATTTTACTTATATAAATGAATAAATTGAATAAAATACTCAAATCCTGTAAACAATGCAAGTCACTAAATAATTTGAATAAATAGAAGAATGAAAATGTCTTGAATAGTTTTATTCATCATTTCCACTCGTCTGCTATCAAAATTGATTACGCTCTATACATGTCCACCATTAGGTTCGCAAAGTTCGAGAGAAACGCAAACTACTTCATTAGTATTAACCCCCGAAACCAAATAAATCGATCGTATGTACGATACGAGTGAATTCGAACAATAGCTCAGCGTGCGTCGTTTTCCCATTAGTAATGCTGATTGGCAATGCCATAAGTTGCATGGGAGCTATAGACGATAAGCGAACTCGTAACAATAACAAAAAAATAAAAAAAAAGCGCGTCAAAACAATATACTGTATCGTTTTGTAGATTAGGAAAGGTAGGACATTTAATTCGCGTGCATAGTTTTGTAACCAAATTGCCGTCAGGCGCGAGCGTATTTTTACTAGTGAATGACATACAGCAACACAGCACACGTCACGTTAGCAAGGTTTTATATAACTTTCATTGGTACAAACGTGTCTGTCTTTGTGTGAACGAATGGCCAAACGGATCGGCCGCAAGAGGGTTCGACGCTTTGACGCCTCAACGAGAGACAACGCGAAAATTCGACGTATTCTATTTCATCGATATCTCTGGCTAACCGGGATGAACGTTATTCTCGTTAGCGGGGGTATACATTGATGGTTAGGCAAATGTGCTCGCAATGCCGCGCGAAAACCACACAGTTAGCGCACTCCGTTAATTTTCGTCTCTACTCGCACGTTGGAACGTTATGTTACGACGAGTGGATCCTTGTATGCTCGTTCACCACCTACGATGACAAAGTTTATTTTCTTTATTTCGACCGGGGGCGCTTGGAAAAATATTAGCACCCCGTCGTGCAGTCATCCACGTTTTTTTGGCTATGTGTGCGCAGCAACGAGTCGCGGATTAAAATTCATGGAACCGGCCGACACTCCTGGGAACGGCTCGGGGGACATGTGCAATGAACGCACACGGTTCAACACAAACGAAGAAAGCTAGCGCTCGATAATCGACGTCCCATCGCTTATCCTGTTTCGCGATACTGTTTCCACGACTTGTTACAATTTCCGTGCGGGATATGCTTCTCAATAAGGCATCAATGCGAATTATTTCGTACTCATTAACTTCATCATTAGAGCTTTTTTTATTGAAATTCAACAGTTATGAGAAAAGAACATTTTTCTTGTTCATTTTATTTAATTAAGCTAAATAAAAAATGCAGACGGGACAAAGTTTTTTTTAAACGTGAGTATATTTGACAAATCACTTCATTAGATTGTTTATTATATTTATTATGATATTTCAGTGTTAATAATTTCATAGTAAATCATGTTTTTAATTTATTTTTAAATTGGTTAATCTTGTAATTTAACGACACAGCAGTTTTTAATGTTTAATATAACTTTTTTCTGATTTTTGTTCTTCCGTATTTCAATGAAAAATATAATTTACAATTATTTTATTAGTTAAGAAGGTTGTGTCCAACATTATTATTATTTTTATATTGATGAGTCCATTAATTTCAGTATCACAGCAATTAATTGATATAAAATTATCATGAATAAATATAGACAATAGAATGATTTTATTAAAATTAAATGAGTGTAATTACAACCTATATTAAATTCTAAGAAAAACACAATATTACTTTACTTAGAGGGAAATTTAATAATAGATCAAAGTTTCTTAATTTTGATTAATTACTGATCTGATAAATTATTTCGCACAATCTCATTGAACAAGTTTGCGTACTAAATACTTATACCATGGTTCTAGTTACTGTTGACGATATAATACTCAACTGGTTTTAACGTTTAATCACTGATGACAACTCTGCAAGAATTATAAAAGGGAATGTTTCTAACAAGTAACAGGTTTTAAATGGTAGTTCAGAACATCTTTTGTGGTATCATTTCAGGGAAGAAGGGATGAAGAAAAACGAAGTACACCTTGATTGCTTAGACATGCAAAACGATATCATCATTATATATCAAAGATCACTACCAATCAAGCGCAGTGTTATTATAATTATTTGATATAATGATTTGTGAACCTAAGTTTGTTATTTCTAATTTTCGTTCGATTATAATTCAATTAATTGGCAAGTTTGCATAGACAATTTTTATTAGTATCCATTGTCTACGTAAAGTGCGGTATTTGTTAATTTTAATCAAAGTGAATACAGAATCAGTAAATTGATGATTTCTGGTCAATCAGTTTATGATCGTCAATAAATTTCGTTATTTCATAATTATATAAACAACATGAAGATGGTCGATCTTTTATTCGTGATCTTGTAATTAGAAAAGTTGCGATAGGTTTGATGGGCTTGAACTCTGGCCGATAATGTGATTGTCCGCGACTGCAAAGGAGCCGGCGATCGATTAACGAGGAAACTGACGTAAACGAAGCGAGTTTTAACAGAACTTTGACAGCGTGGGTTCTAGAACGGGGTATCTAACTCTGACAAGAATCTTGACCGACTAGTTGAATCACTTGCGTAAACCGTTAGATGGGGTTATTCATCCAAGGTCAATGTGGATCTCGTCAATATCCAAATTATTTTAATCAATCAGATATTTTAAAAAATTACTCAATTTATTGATGAATATTTTGGAAATTCTAAAAGACAATAAAACATAACAAAACTTAACGAAAAATTGAATGGATTAACAAGTCGCCTGTTTTGAGTTCCTGCGAACTTATTTGTCAGGTTAGGAATGATTAGAATGTTCTTGGTCGTTTGCACGATAAACTCGGCCTCGAATCTTGGCTTTGTCATTCGATGCAACGACGCTCGATGCTGCGGGACTTGCAATCAAAACCGGATTTGTCTACAAGAATAAGACGAAAGGAGGGGGAGAGCAGAAGGAGAGGAGGTTTAAAGGTCTGTGAGAATGCAGTGGCCAATTCGTATGTAGGCATACGTTTTCAGCAGAGTGCTATGAATCGGACTAAACCAATATATGTATCGATTTATTTTCAAAGAATGCGTGCAAATTATTTCAAATTTGTCGTGGCTTGAAAGACCACGATTAACAAGCCGCAACCGAAACAATGTTATTTGCCAGCGCGCGCGTAAATTTATTTATCGTACTTTTTCTCCAAATTAGTTTATGACTTTCTCAATACATTTTCAATGAAGAAGAACGCGCTTCGCTAATGAAATTCGAAAGTATTTATACCAACTAGAGACGAGGCTCAATAGTATTTTTCATTTGCTGAAAACAAAAGATGTTCAAACGATAATTGCAATACAGCTAAAACAAAAAGAGCCCTCGAGTAATTGCCTGGATTCATTGCTGCCAGTATAGCACGTTCGCTCTCTCGGAATTCTGTTGATGCTGAACTAAGGCCTATTTTAACAATAAACTTTTCTACTTATACTTTTGGACTTTACTGTGTTGTTTTATTTTATTTGTATTTATTGTTAACGTTAAATGAACAATCAAGAAATAAAACATTAGTTTTAACTTTTCAGTGATAATACATTTTAGAGAACATTTTTGCGAATGTTAAACAGATATACTAGACTGACCAGTGTAAATAATGAGATCTCAAGTGACGATCGGTCGGCTGAATTGCATTCGAGGTGTAACCAAAATAGAGCGACGTGTAATCCGTTTAATGGTGTACTTTCTGAGAAATATTAAGCTCGTTTTTACTCACAAGTTATTATTAATCTCAAAGGGAACTGTCAACATGTGAGTCACATAAATGCCACCTAACATCGTAGTGATGACACGTGTAAGGTACATCGTTTTTTTTCTGATGATCATAAATTCGATTTATAATAATTTAATTCAACTTCAATATAGTTAATGTCAAATTAATTTGACGTTATATCAATTAGCTTCTATATTAATTAATAATTCATGTTATTGTCTGATTTAAAATCATTGCATTACTAAAATATATAAATACACATTTATTTGTGTATTTATATATTTTAATGACGTCTTAAATTTCTTCAATTAATATTCAATTATTTATCAATCAATCATCATTATTTGAATAATAAAAAATAAAACAAAATAATTATTAAAATTAGATATTCAGTACAATTTTAAAATTATTAGATTTTTCAAAAATATAGCAATTTTATTAGTTTTTATATCTATTAATTATGTATTTTATCAGTAAGAAGGATCATAACATTATAAAAGATAGAATTGCATTTTAGCAGAATTGAATTTTGAGTTCAACTAACTAAAATATTGAACCTAGAATGTCACTGGAATCTATTAATCTGAAAACAGTGCAACATAAATCATTTCACGATTTTTACTTAAAAGAATTTAATAAGGAATAAGGACATTTTTAGATAGATAATAAATATAGGCATTTGTATAAGCTTATACTATACTATTATAACGTACATTAATGAATTCTTTATGCAATAAGTTAATGTTTGGTTTTCAAAACAGATAAGCAACGTCATAGAAACAAACATATATTTTCGTAGATAATGATTCCTTGTCGCATTGTCTCTACTCATTTTATATAAAAATTTTCATAATTTAAATGAGATGAAAACTTTTCATTTCAAAGAAATTTTTCTCAGATTAAAGTTCAGTAATGATGAGAATAAAGCTTCTATTTCTATAAACGCTTAATGAATAAAAAATAATGATTATCCTTTTTGTTTGCCTATTATTTATTCGCATATGCATTTTAGCAAATTATAAGTAATAAATATTTGATGACATAAAATATGAATATAAAATGTGCATCATAAGCATCTCCCAGAGAATTGTAAATGCAACTTGCGTGATGATAATCTAAATTTGTTAATATACAAACAGCATTGTTTTTACTACTACATAAATAATATGCTTTTTGCGAATTTTATCATAAATTATGTGATATAAAAAAATGTTGCCAAATGTGATTATTAACAAAGTCGAACAAATTCTATTATATTTTAAAAGAATTCTATCAACAACGGAAGTAATCTATACTCTACAAATGAACTTCTTCGTGAGACGTAATTTCATGTTGAATTGTACTTTTGCAATTTGGCGGTGTATTTATGAAACAATATAGCTTCGAGCAGAATGAAATTTCACCTCTAAGAAAATATATCGTGCAATTATCAAAGTTTTCAATTAAAGTATATTTTATTTTCATAAATGTAAGTTTTATTTATTTCCAAGTCATTTAATTGTTTCGAAAGAATTAACTACTTTTCATTGATTAATTGGAAAATTAATTTCAAATGATTCTTCGCTTCACAGTTTCATCGATACATAATTATTTCCAGTATAAAAGGATATATTAATATTCTATCTTATATATTCATAGTATAAATAAAAGTATGTCAAAATGGCACGTCAAAAAACAAAACGCTGTAATTACTTAAAAAATCATTTTTCAGCAGTCAATAAGCACAAGGAGTATTAGTGACAGAAGACAAAGTGACGATTTTCCAAAAGGTTTGTTTATTAATTCATATTCTTTGAAGGGACAAATTGCTGGCAGAGCAGCATATGAATGGAGGTGGCTTGCACGGTCGGCGGGTCTTTGTGGTGCGCAGAACGGAGCAGCGTGGTGAATTCAACCCCAGGTCCGAATTAAGCGTCAAATTGTGAAGGCGACACGTGCACGCGGAGCAAGTTAAGTCACGGAGGGAGTAAAGGTGAGAACGCTGCGGCGCTCACGGTGCCGAAGGTGGAGGTAGCAATTAACTTCTCCTCGCGAGATTAGAGCGAGATATTGCGAAATATCGAACGACTTAACAGCAACACGCAAGAGACTTCAAAGGCGGTAATAAACTACCTCTAATGAACCCCTTATCGCAATCGCTGCCACCCTCGGCCATCTCTTTCTTCGTCATAATTCACCCCGCGAACACGATGCAAACTAATGCGACCTCGAACAATAAAAATAAAAGAAAATTCCTGTGTTGCCGTCTCGCTTAGGCATAATTTTATCCGAAACTCGTGAGACGCAATTATTAGAGTTGATCGATCCAAACTTCCGTGCAAGCCGAGACACTCATATTAAATATAATTTTAACCTATTAAGCACTTGGAAAAATTATAGATAAGGTGTAATTATTCCAGTATTTTACCTGCTAAATTCGATAAAAGAAATTAAAGAAACTTTCATTAAACTCATTAGATGCTTGCAAGTTTTGTAACGCCATTTTTACACGGAAGAAAAAAAGCTTATATAACAATAATGGTGGTAAGTATTACCAGAATTAATGGTTAGAATTTGAATAATCATTACTAATCTAGGGGTTATCTGATAATATTTATTATTATTATAAAGACATTTTCTGGTGTGAATTACAACTGAGTTTAACTTTTTAAAGTAAATTTTAGTTATTTGCTGAATTAATATTATTTGTGAGTTTATTGTATTGTGAATAAACTTTTGATTAAATTTAAGAGTTTTATAAGTTACTTTTGTATTTGAAGTTTCTCCATTACATTGATAGAAATGTTAGATGAAGTTATTTTACTATGAAAAGTAGTAATCTTTGAATATTTTTTAGGAAACATTTATACAAATTTAACACATTTTCTAACACAAATTACATCAGTCTCCCATAAACTTAAATTAAGATGATAATCAATATACGTCAAACATAAATTACAGCGATAAATTTACATGCAAATAGAATATTATACTAAAAATTACTATATATCAACATTGACACAAAACTATTGTATTTACAATTCTACAATCCAATTTTCTTTTCAGATTAATAGAGGTATAGAAATGTTTGTATTACAATATAATAAAATGTGTTATAATTTTATTAGTTTTAAAGTAAATACGCTTGTATATTTTAAAACAAAAAATATTACGTCAATGTTGACATATATAACAGATCATTTTATTTTAATTTAATTTTGCGTGTATTGAATTAGATATTGTTTTATAATTTTTATATTTATATTAAACATACGGGGTTAAATTCATTTTATTTTCATAAACTTTCTACTACTAAAGAATTTTAACGCTCAAAATGTAAAAAAATGTTTGTAAAATAAATCCAGTCTAAGTTTCTTTTTAATTCGTATAGTATATTTAGCAATTAGAAACGTAATCAGTATAGATTTCATACATTTTGGTTTCATGAAATATCATTACTGCGTAGCTTTGCCTACGGATTTATAACAATCCTAATGACTACAGATATAATTAACAAATACTGTAACGTACATAATGTGCAATGCCATCGTTCAAGTTACACACAATGTTCTCAGAAATCAATTACACGATGACGATATCTGTATTTTAGTTTATTTAATTTTATTGATTAGAACTTCGGATTGCTGTATTTAGACGTATCGTGTTAATCCCAATTCTAACGAATATACTGTCAACCCAAAATTTAATTATATTTTGTTGTTACGAGAACCTTGGTACGTATTGAAAACATGTCGACACAATAAAATTATTCATCCACACCGAATAAATATGCAATCAATTATCCGAATTCGGGGACGTATAACCGAAAAGCTGAAATAAAATTATTACTAAATTTTAGTTTGAAGAAAATCATCCCTCACATGATATATATGAATGTTTAATTTATCCTTGTGTAAATGTCAAACAATTTCATTTTTTTTCTTTTCTTTTAAAAGAAAAAAAGTGTTTTATGAGTATCCACACGAAGATATTCAACAAACAATAGTTCTTGTAATGAAGGTAAAATTCGTTTTAGAAATTCACAAAATATAAATTTTAATCAGGCATCAAACACGAAGAAATTTGAATTTCAAATGCATTCGATGTGAAAATAAGTATTACTCAGAAATTATTTACGACAAAAACTAACATTTCATAATTAAAATATATTGTCAGCTATTAATCGTCAATAGACATTCATTAGTTTTTTTTATCATTTTTGAAATATATTTTTGATTTAAATAAAAATATATGCAAAATAAGTTAAACGAAATGCAATAATCTTTTTCTTTTTTTTTCCCCAAATTTACAAAAGCAAAGGAGAATTCGGCAATTGCTCGGTCACAATTATCAATCAGCCGACCTTGACTAAATTGTATCCAATCAGGACGACCGAAAATCGCGCAATCAAAAATGTCCCGTATCTTGAAGCGACGCTCTTCAAACATTTTTCATACGTCGTCACGTTATCGTCAAGGCAAAAGAAAAGGGACTGTGAACAACAAAGAAAAGACGAGCTCAAGATAGAGTGAGTGAGTGAGTAAAAGAAAAACGAACATAGAACTAAAACGAGAAAAAGACAGAGACATGAAGTGAGTTGGAGCAAGTGAGAGGGAAAAAGATAAAGTGAGATAGTGAGTGAGTTGGGTGCCGTCTAGCCCAATCATGTTGATTCAACAAAGTACCCACCTACCAAATTGCAGGAATTTGGTATTCGGCCAGGAGGGTGAGTGGTGGTGCTGATAGATGTGGATGCGGGGGCAAGGGATGGGGGAGTTTGATTGCACATCTAGGCCAAGCTGGGACCGCGCGACATCGTCCCGTCAACACGCTCCAACGGAAAGCCACGCGATGATTGGCCGCCTCTTTCACAACTATCGTCCTCTCACTCTTGCCCCGTACGATGGAGGGGGTGATTGGACGCATCCCGGTGATTGTGGCGCCCCCAACCCCCGAGTCCCCGTCCACCGTAGCAGTTGCTCCCATGCTCCATCTCACTCGCACTCACGTCTTGCCTTTCATTCTACCTCTCTGTCGTTCGTTTTCCCCTTTTCATCCCCCTTTCTCTCTGCCGATACGCGGCTGTAAATCGAGTTTACCCTCTTGCCGTGGCTCAGCCCTTCAATCAAACTGATTGAAACATTCCTTGAATCCGAAAGAAACGAACCAACTCTCTTTCCCGCGCCCCTCTCTGATTCCCTCATGGCCTCCCTCAACCGTTACTTCGTTTTATCGCACGCGTGAAAACGCGATACGTTATGAAGAGGTAGTAGTATCGTTTTCGGTACGAACACCACGCTGTTTACGTTCGAAAAATGAACGCACCCAAGAGATAATGGAATTAGATGACAGTTATATAATCGTTTATATTGTTTCCTTCTTCTACAATTTAACATTTAAATATTTTTTCGTAGTAATAGTAGGTAGTGATTGAAAAATGTCCGATATTTTTTTTATTAGGAAATTCCCTTTCATTTATCTTTATTATGATATAAAAATAATCACGAAATATGATAAAGTCTTCAACCACGAATAGATAAACTTGTATTTACTCTAAGTAATTAAAAAGAAATAATTTAGATAAATTTCCTGTTAAAACAAAATTTAAATATATATTGTACGAAAGCATTATTTACTTTTTTCATATAATACACTGAGAATATTGCACTACTGGAACAACACACACTCTCATGGAGTGTAAAACTTTGGAAGCTAAGACATGATTATAAGTTATGTGATTTAAGTCATTCCATGTCAAAGCAACATGCAAAAAATTTAATATGGCTCAAAAACTGAAAACAGTTTCTATTCATTTCCACACAAAAAATATGTGTAACAGATTTTTTAATGGAATGAAATTTTCAAAATTTTTAGCGACTTCCTGTTTGATGTTTAACGACGACTCAAAAGATGTACATGTGATTTCAGTTAATTATGACTTTTCAGCTGAAAAAACAGTAGACAACACTTGTGATGTATACTTTTGGTAGGTATATGTTTGTAGAAGGAAATCGAACAACAACTTAATAATTACTGTGTATGGCAAAAAACCTGTTTTTACTATTCCAAGAAAGTATTTTTTTATTAAAAAAAATAGATAGACAGATTTTCTTATTATTAAAATATAAGTCTTTTTTTGTGTATATAATAAATTTTGAATTTGAAAAGAATTTTTTTTTAATTTATTGCCAATTTTTCTTGTTGAATAAAAATATTTTTCTTTTAATTAACTACATAATGAAATGACAGAAAATGTGTTTCTGAAATTTATTCGTCAATTTGGCAATAAAATTACATCATAAAGACACTTGCATCATACAAGAAAATAAATAAATATGAAAAATTCACATATAAATTAACTATAACAATATTCAAAAACTTGTGTTCTTATTTTTGAACAATTAAAAATTTAATTTTTGAACAATTAAAAAGCAGAACATATTGAAATGAATATATTATTTGTACATAAAACATATACAAAAAATATATTATTCTAAAAAATATATTACATTTTTTATTTGATGATGTGACACGGAAGTAATCAAGCAAATATTAAATTTTGCAGTCTTATTCTGAGCAGGTTTATACTCCATGACTGTTGCTTTTACAATCTGTGCTGTTAGTGCAGCAGTCTATTATTCTCAGTGTAAAGTTCTATGTTGAACATGTAACCATATTGAAAACAGTTACTGTTTGTATTAAGCGTACATATGTACAATTTGGGGAAGTAAATATTCAATGAATCTTCTCTGTATAAAAGCATTTTCTTAATATTTGAATTAATTTAGTTGAGAGAATTGCTTATAAGTTTTAACGTAACTTTAATCATTTGTACTTTGCCGAAGATTAGCTAACATTAAATAAAACGAAATATAAAGTAAATTGATCCAATTGTTGTTAATATTACGACAGTGTTTTTGCGGATTCGACGTCTTTTTATCAAGAACGTTATTACTCACGGAGAATCATCGAATAAAAGCAATTGGCGTTCGTGGTATCCGTCGGTACGATCGATCGGGTGAATAAACCCCGAAATTTCCGATCTATTTTGATGAATTATCTTTGCATCAAATCGCGCTGTCTAGAATCGTAATACGTTAAGATTTGTCATAACATATAAACTAAAATAAAACTTCTACAATTTTATTTCAATATTTTACTGCAATAGTAAAGAAAATTTGAGATTACGAAAATACTGCTAGTATTATTCGTTATAAACCGATTTTAGTAGAATTAATCAGAATTAATTCATAGGACATGTCTGCAAAAGTGAAACTTTTATTAAATCAAGAAACACTCTGATTGCGAGACAACTCGTCGGAATATCTAAGCCGATGCAGAGTATGTCATGTCGATCTATTCCGGGCAGACGTTCTAACTAAGTTCAACGTCTGTTTCTCATTAAATTACGGCCTGACCTCGAATCCTCTAAATTTGGAACGGTCCTCGTCGATTAGGTGCTTTACCTACTTGTCTACCTATCACCTAGCCCACACATGTGAGTCAGAATTCATCAATTCCATTTTATTTCCTCAAATACTCTATAGAAATTTCACGTGAATACATATCTAATGTAATTCAATTATTTTGAATAAAATCTCTATCCAATATATTTCAATAAAATAAAGTGTAATTGTATTTCTCGCTGAGTCTAATTGAACCTAATAATACTGAAATTATCAGTTAAACTTTGATTCAATCCAATAGTAATCAATTAAGAAATTACGTACGTCATAATCGAATGAAATCATTTGAAATCTTTCATTAGATTTAATTATGTATGATGGTGCTAAAATGTATACGATAGAACCCAATTGATCTTGGTGAAAGTCAACCATCTTCTGATTTGTTATTGATAAGAAATTGCACTTCTAAATTTAACTTTTCATTTATTCTTAATATATTTTTTTCATGCTAATGTTAGTATTTTTTCCAATTAAATCTAATAACATTTAGATATTTTTTTGCAAAATGCAAAATATGTTTGTTTGTTTTAAGGGAATATAGCCGTAGGTCTCCAAAATGCTGAGGATTCAGCTTGTATATAATATTTCAAATTTTGATACTTATGTTTAGTTTACGGTTATAGAAGAATTGTAACTTACCTTGTGTAGTCGTTTTTGCAAAGAATCATATTCGCTTTGGTAAAACACGACTGTCCCATCTCTGCGAGAGCCGCACCGCAAGATGTACATTTGAGACAATTATTGTGCCAATAACGATCCACTGCGTGTAAGAGCCACCTTTCCACTATTCTTCCACCACATCCTGCACACTGTTGAATACTCGTCGGTCCACCTGGTCCACCTTCTTGCTGCAACGGTCAACATAATGTTATTCTTATAGTGAATAGTTATACACTTATATTAAACATTTAATTACAGATAATATAAGCTTTTTATTGGCGAATGAGGTGACTTTAATGGACTCTTTATATGGCAATATTATAGGTGAAATATTATGTCGATCTGCGTATAAACATTGCATTTAATGAAATTATACAGACATTACAATGTTAAATGTGTACTTTATTTATTAATATTTGTGTTTGTTGTTTCGAATGGTGTTTTTTAGGAAAATATTGAATCATTCCGATAAACAATAATTAATATTTCCAGTGAGTAAATATTGAATTTTGTTTAATATCATTGTGTAAATTTGTTAATTTGTGTTCACCTAACCGCGAATGAAATCAAATAATACACAATATTAAATGTTTATTAAAATGATTTTTTAACTAGAATTTAAATTCGTTATACATACGATACATACGATATCAAACTCAAATTTTTTTACATCTCAACGTGCGTTCATTCATCCATAAAATTCCATAGAGGCACAAGAACTTATATTCACATACTAAAAATCAACAGAATCTATTTTAATTTTATCACCCATATGGAATATATTTTATTTAAACTGCAGGTTTACAATTGTAACTGCGAGAGTGTAAAATGTTTTTCTTTTAAACATATTTTGTATGTAAAGTCAAAGCACACATATGATAACAATCGTAAAATATGAAAATACAGTAATAAAAATAAAACATACGGTTCCTCGAATGTTACCTGTACTACCAACCGTCGACATCTGTGTAACACTTGAGGACTTAATAAAAAAACGGAATGCGAAAGAATGAAAATAAAACTCGTTGTAAAAACTGCTCAATAATTTAAAAAATATAGCAATTTCTGAGAATTGAGAAATGAAATTTAGATTCACGTGGAGTTAACAGATTAAAGTAATTTTTCTGAACATTATAGAAAATAAGAAATTCCATTGTGTTAAATAATATGTTCATAATTATCCATTGAAATCGATATTTATAAAAATGAAGTAATCCATTGAATACAATAATTTATAAAATAAAATATGACATTCTACATGTTATTACTTAGCATTTAAATACTTATCAATTTTACAAATAAAATTAGAATATCAATAAATTTCGCAATGCGCTTTAACATTTGAAGTACTATTGTGCAACATCTGATTAATTATTACATTATATACTAGACTATCGAAGAAACTAATCTCAGCTCTAGTAATTTATGTTCCATTCTTTTATTCCATAAATTGAATAATTGTTATCTCTTTTTCATTACTTATTAAAAGCCATTTGGCATAATATTTCCAATACCGTATTCTCAAGTAATCACATTCAACATTGTTTAAGACATAATTAATCTCAACTTCACTGATATAAATTACTAACTTTTGCCATTAATATCGATAAGATTATCATTTGTTCATATCATATTAACAAATCAAATGCATAAATCATTTCTTTCAGTTTTTACATATGTATTTATCAAAGTTAAGTCATTTTCAATTGTACCGATTTTCGATATAAAACTTATTCAATCCAAATTAGTATGAATAATGCAGTGTATGATAATCATGCATTTTTCCATGTACTTTTTTAGTTCCTCAAAATGATACGTATTGGAAGAGTGAATGGGTGGCCATTAAGCTAAACCAATTTTGCTTAAATAATTTCTCACTGAATTGAACGTTACATGAAATAATTCATTAAAAGTGGCTACAAATACGAGTTTGCATATTAATTTACGACGGACATAAATTATTTTGAATCCAAAGCGGTATATTTTTAATATTCATAACTGTACTGTTATCTGCGTTTCTCTCGTCAAATAATTCATCTTAATATCATTCTTTCAATTTAACACAATCGGAGTGATCCTGAAAATATCGAATAGTATATCTCCGTGTTTTAATTGTTTCATAAATTATCGCAATTGATATCACCGACTTTTTTACGCGCATAATGACGTGTTCATTAAAGTTTCCGTATAATCTACGATTTAAAATGATTTGTTACAAATCTATCCAGTCGTTTCGCTAACTTTTATTCAGAAAATAATGGAACCTCGTCGTATCTGTCGGTCGTCTTTGAACTCTTTTATGCCGTTCATTATACGAGACACTATCTATTAAAGTCATAGTATATCCTGTCATTTACTTGTAGGAGATTAAGGTGTGTCTACGAAACGGTACCACAACGTACCGAGCCAACGCGACCCGGATCACGTGTCTACTTCTTTGAACAGGTTTTAATAATTTCGTTATTGTTTCAGAAATTTCAATTCACATTTCCGATTATACAGAAATTATGTTCTCGTCTGCAAATTTTATTAAATAATTCATTTTTAATCATTTACAAGGTTTAGTAGTTTGTTTAGATACTACTGTCTTAAGTTTTTTGTAATGTTCAAATTAATATTGGCATGAATAAGAATTTGTAATCAAAATTAATTTTTCTTTCCAATTAAAAAATGAATATATGTGAAGAAATTATTTAGTCTAGTTTTTAAAGTGAATCTAATCAGATTTAACTGGTCTTCGTCCAGAGCCTGGATAAAACATCTAGCGAGATCTTAGGTAGTAACGTCACACTCTGTACGCCTAGATACTGGCTAGATAAAATTAGTTATATATAATGTACAATAAAAAATATATTTATTAAATTGCTTTTGTTAATATTTGTTCATCTAGTCACATTCTACGAATCATTTAATATTTTTGTCACACACATAAATTATGTTACTTATTTAGGGAATTAAAGTTTCGTCCTGCTTTTTACTATTATTTTCTGGTCATTGTATGCACTAGATCACGAGCATCGTTAAAAAAAGTCATTCTAATAAAGTCCTTAAGAGGATGTTGATGTGCTGCTGTCACGGAATTAATATCTTTTTATTTAACAATATCATATACAACAATTCGAGATTTTTATTAGCACAGCCCGATTCTTTGACATTGGAAGAATGTATTTATTTTAGTTATATTATTTTATATAACGTCATATTAACAAAAATGTACCCGCCGTTTTTATTGTCACTTCGAAAGTTACGGGTAAATTTTTGTATATAATCCGATTTTAATCTCATTATAATCCGAAAATGTGTAACGAAAATGTGTGAACTCTTTCAAAACTATAGTTTTCAAAGAGCACAAACATTTTCACACAAAATTTCATTTTATAAATCTGTAATGTCGGCAACGTTGCTAATTAACATTCTCTTAATGATAAGACTTTAAGAAACCAAATAAACCTAACTAGATATAATTTTTGAATTGAATAATTCATTTAAAATCGTTAAACAATAAATACCCCCTTTTTTAAATTTAGCTTCATTTTTTTAATGCCAAATTGTTTTAATTAATTTTTTTGCTACTGTAACTGTTTTTTTAATTTTCATGTATTACAAGACATTGAAAATATTATAATATTTTTACTTTTTATTAATAAAACATTCATACTAGTATTTTTTAGCTCTATAAGATAATAATATTAGCTCTATAATAATAATTAATTGTCAATATTAATATGAAAAGTAGGAATGATTCAATTTATTTTACAAAGAAGTTAAATGTTTGTACACGTATATTTTAACTATTTTATAATTAAATGACTATTTATGTCTGTTGATAAAATCAATAATAGAAGAAAAATCTACTTTAATTCTGTAACCCAATGCAAACTTATTATTTATTAATATATTAAAAATATCGTAAAAATTTGATAAATAAATATTTTTGGACAATGTTGAAGTAACTAGTCAGATTGTATACAGTTTTTCATGTTAAAATCGGGAATAAATTTTAGTAGCACAAAACTGGTCCTCTTTACTTTATTTAAATACAGTTTTATGTAATTAAATAAAGTGCTTTGATTAAAGAAAATATAATATTTCTTATGCATGACGTCTGTTTTACTAACATTATCGCATTGTTGAAGCAGAAAAGACCATTTTAAGAAATAGAATACATTAGTAAAATCAGTTCTAGTTATACCAGTAATTTCGGGTGAAAAACTAGAAACTATCTGAGCAGTAAATTGAACTTTGTAAATCGTCAATTTTGTAAATGAAACAATATATGGCTTTATTTTTTCTAATTTAATTTCAGGAAATTTAATATTTATTTATATTCTTTGCGTTTTTTCTTTCAAATAGAAAATAACCTTTCCATGAATTCTGATATTAATTTGATTTGTATGATTCCTGAAATGTCATTACTTTAAGGTTAATTGCACGTGTCATATAAAGTATTTGCCTTTAAATATTCTTGCATCGTCGTATTGACCGAACAATGTGGTAATTACATATTTTATTTACACTTATTTAAAAAATTATTTCATCATTAAATAGTTATTATACACTTATTTATTAATACCATACACTTAATAAGCAGTTATTTTACAGCTTTATTGTAAATCTAATAATGCAAGAATAATAATTATTGGAATGAAAACATTCTATGTAAAAAATGTGTATTTTATACATTCATATTAAAGACATTAATGAATTATATATTTAAGAACAAAACATATGAAAGAACTTTTATTTCTTATTTCTTATGCATGACGTCTGTTTTAGTAACATTATCGCGTTTGGTAAACAAATAAGTTCATTTTTACAACAAAAAAAAAAAACACACACACACACACAAATAAAGCTAGCATCTAACTATTATTATTCGTACCAGTAACTTTGTCTAGTTTGAACTAGTCAAATTCTAGGCAAATTTTTACTTGGGTATTTATGGCAGTATTCATGTCTTAAGATAGTAGATGTTAATCTGTGCAATGAACATTCTTGCATGAAGGTCTGTCACTGAACAATAAGCCTGGTTTTGTTTACCTAGCTGAGTATCTCAATTTTCAGGTAAAATTTTACCTTCTCATCGTCAAAGTTAAAATCTCGTGTTCAATTTATCGAAATATATAACATGAAAACTGACCAAATAATAAAAAAACCAAAAATACAAAAAATCATATATACATTTAAGACGCTATACCTTATGAATTTTAATATTAACATAAATCCGTCATGGATTTCGTGGAAAGATTCTTCTCATAGATTTTTATCTTTTTAAATTAAGTGTATAATGGCGCGCGTCAACGGATTGTGTTAAGAAATGCTAATATAATAACAGGGCCTAATATTATTACGTGAGAATACGCGTCACTGATCTATTCTGAGATATTGAGGGGACACAAGTAGTTACTGTGTTGCACGACATCCGTAAGGTATTCTATACAGACAGTTCTAAAAATATCAGTTGCAAGTCCATTAGCATATTAACCCTTAGACAAATCTTTTCAAGCCGCAGGTGTTACAGTGATATCTTATGTGATCCCTTAAGACCTTTTCTTTCTTGTTTTTTAGCTATTTTTTATATCTACACTTGCCCCAAATAAAACAAACTGTGACTAATTGTAGCGTTGATAAATGACAACAAAAGCGTGTGAAAACGTAACAAGTTAATTAATGCTATATTATATCTATGTGTTTCGAAATAACATCCAAAACAAATCCAAATAACTGTTCAACTAATGCAACATTTAATATATTCAATAAAAATTAGAAAAATACATTTGTCAATGAGTTGTGAAAGTATAAAGGATTTATGGAAAATCCCCAAAACTTATAATAGAAATTCGTTAAAATGCTGGATTTTTCCCAAATTATGTAAAGGTTACGTGCATTAATTTTACATTATGTATTACTTATTTAAAAATTAACTTATTTTAATTGATAATCTCTCATATAATCACTTGTACTTATGTACACCTGCGATTGTTTACAATTGACCAATGGTATTATATTTTTATCAAACACCAAAGAATTTTCTACGTTTACACAATAAACGTAAATAACAGTAAATTTGATAAAATTTGCATGAACTTTGGTGAGTGCCTTATATCGACTTGGTATTCAAGTATCATTATACTCCAAACACAAGCTACGGCACAATGAAACACTTCGGTGATTTATCGCTTGAGGGATCACTCAAAAATACGTTCCTAAACATTCCCACACACAATCCACCAATTTCTCAACCATAGATGGGAGCACTTGAAACACCGGTGCGAATGAAAACGTGGGTCTTAACACTTAACAAAAAAAGAGAAAGAAAAACACAATAAAGAAAGAAATTTCCTTACAATTCGATCCCCAGGAAAACACTTCATTTGGTGGTGCATACGTGACGCGAGTGCACTGTAGTGATGAGACTGGAGCTCCATTTTTGTGGCGGCACTCAAAAGAAATGCCACAATCCACACTTCACTGCACACACTCTAACGAAAAAAAGGAATTCCTCTTGTCGGAAGAGGAACGCTCTTCGAACAAAGACGAAATAATCAAAACACTGCACTGAAATTCCTTTGAATTTGGCACTTCCGAATTCGTGGGCGCCAATTGACGCCAACGTCACGTGGTACACGCGAAACCTTGATCCCGTTTTAGGGAATGGAGAGAACAAGTCGAAGGAACGCGCACATGTGAGCGAACGCGAAACCTGTCTCGAGCGAAGCCAGGGCCTAACTGGCTGGTCGCTCAGGCCTCTAAGGCCCTGAAGGGGCTCAGGTACGACGCTCTGGTGGGGGAACATACAAAGGTACGCCTAGAAAGGACCTAACCCAGGGGAAGGGACCCTTTCCGCGCACGGGGGGAGAATTGACCGATGGGGAGGGGGCTTGCCCCTTCCCCGCCATGCGTCCTATTCAATTATAACGCTTGGCGGTAAATGCCCATATTGTTACGTTTGTCAATGGTGAGCCAAGTGAGGGTCACGTCCTGGGATAAAGCCCCTTTTCCTCGGGGCTGTACCCCTCCTCTTGTCCCTCTCTTCACTTTCCCTTCATCTAAGTATCCTTGTCCATGAAACTGGCAGAACCGCTTCACCATGATGCCGATTTTCCAACCTTCCGGCCAATTCTTAACCGGATATCAATCTGCGGATTTTCTGTGTATTAAGATATTATGTAATAGAACCAGCATTTTAGAGAACTTCAGAAAAAATTGAAAAGTAGAATATTCTATTTTGAAGTTTTTCGGTAGACTGTGTAAAAAGTAGCAGGACGAAATATTTATAATTTATTTTTTAATTTTTGTTATTTAGAGATACAATATAGTTTCTCCAGTCCAGTACAAAAGCTTTTAGACCGTATCTCGAACGCAAAAAGAAGGAGTATCAACTTACAGCCAAAGAAAACGTATATAAATAAAAATAACAATTCGAGAGAAAACGTATCATTAATTATGTAAAGTAGATAATACTGAAGACATTTTATTAAATCAAATGTATCAAATTTATTTATTTATCACGTTAAAAGTACTAGTTTTTATTTTCAATATTTGAATAGTCTCAGTAAAATATTACTTATATTTATTATTTAATTTTGTTTGATAAAAAATAAACATGTAATATTTTCTACAATAACATGTTTATGATCGAATGTGAATAATGACTTATGTTGCACAACACGATGTTGCTAATTTCGGGGTGGAAGGTTGGTCCTAGTTCGATTGATATATGATACTGATGGTATTCATGCTTCATCACTGCAAATTATTAATTTAGACGTGCGTCGGAATCTCGGCTCGTTCTACAATGACATGTCAGTTTTATTAATTCAAGGTCTTGGATTAATCAGCTGGTGCATCGTTTTTGTTAACGCGCGAGACTTTTGGATTTTCCAAGGATCCGTTGGCACGCATCGCGCAATGATTCGTGATTTCGACGTTAATTGGAATTTCGCAAAACTTAAATGTCATAATGCTGATCGATCATGCACGTTGTAATGTTAATTTTAATAACTCATTATGTATACAGACAAGGAGTGTCCCTGCGGGGGTAAAGATTATCTCCGATTCCTACTTACAATTCTTCTTCTAAGCGTGAAACGTGAAAGGCCAGCACAAGCCACTTAGCTGTACAAATTTTCTCTTGATTACATAGTTATTATTACTTCTTTGTTGAAAAATCTTTATCATTTTTAATAAGATTAAGAAGAACATTACACCAACAATTGTGAATAGTTAAGTTACTGTATGTATATAAACTACAAATAACATATGTTAATTTTAAAACATGACTTGCATTAGATTTATTAGTGTTACAAAAATCAAATTTACATAATGTAGATTTAATTGTAATATGTACGTTTTGTTATGCATATAGATACTATATCTAGTGTTATTGTTTTATTATTTTTGTATTTTCAGATTGTCCTTTGTTAATGATCAGATTACATAATCTGATCATTAACAATACAGTACACATAATTATATTTAATTTGGAAACTACATTTGACCTAAGGAATACACCGGTGACTTTGAAACTATCCATTAGAGATATTATTATAACTATATTTTGCAATGGCTGCGGAATAGTTACAATTTAATTCCATCCGTCGAAACATCCGGAATTGGATCCACCGAGTAGAATTTCATAAAATTTGTCAATGGTTGGATAATGCGAGTTTTTTTTTCATGTGTATTGTATTTTCAAAGGCCAAAGTCGGCATAAATAGTACCGAAACGGACTTTCTCTCACGGTCGTTCTTGCGCGACGAGCAAATATGTTAGCATTATAGAAAGTGGACACTAATCGTGCTCGTACAGAATCTATCTATTCAACAACCACGCGATGCATAAAACTCGAGCCTTTTGAAAATGTAGATTCAACACCTTGTGATATTTAATGGCTTCCGAGAAACTCCATAAAATTGCTATATAAGAAGAAAGTCTCGAGGATTCTCGTGGGGAATATTTGACTAACTGTTCAAATGATTCATGCTCGAGAAAGGCGTTCATTATGACTTCTCTTAAGGAATAATACGAAGCCAATTCAAGTCCATGTCCAACTTAATACGACAAGCTTGTTTAATCGACTAATTTTGCCGTAGTTGTATGCGAAAGAGAATTTTCGATCGTTGAAAGGAACCCCTCTGTTATAAATGGTGGTGTTTGTATTTCGTCTAGAATGTAGTTATTGGAGCAGCATTTAGTTTTCTATGCATATGTAAATGGCTATTGCCAAGGACGGGATTGGGTTGATGGATGAGAGTGACCCTCACCTATATTCGTACATTTTATCAATTATTTCGGCACCATATTAAGTTTCAAACTAAATTGAATATAACGACCAGAGGGTTCTTAACTGAACCCTTCAAGCGTATAGCGGAAACCAGAATAAAAATTTGTGTATAATTGAAAAAAGATTGAATATAAGAGAAAAATAATTCCTAAAAACATACAAACGAAATTGAAAATGATACATTCTTGTTGATCTCGATTTGTTTTTCAAAAATAATTTTAATACATTATAATATACATGTTGTTTTAATACTTCTTGGTTGATTGTCAAAAATTATTTTATAATGTATGATCATAATAATTTATGACTGCATCATAAAAGATACCAGTGTATTTCTATCTTCGTAAGTATATGTATGTTTCAGCTTAAACTATATGTAAGAGGTTAAACACATTAGTATTTTTGGCACGTCTTTTGTGATTATTACGCAAATTTTTGGCCGGATCCTAACAAAGAGTCTAAAATAACTCAGGGATCTTTCTAAACATCAATTAAGGGTAACTTCGAAAGCATGAATTGAGTACTAATGAAAATAAATAATAAAAGAATAAAAAGATGGGGAAAATCGGATTCCTTGATTACCAGATAAAATGACATTCACGATTTGCTTACGAATTATACATTTTGATGCTTATAAAAAACTTTGTGATTTATTCATCACTTTTATTTCATCTCGAGATTATTTGATAGTAACTTCAAGTAAATTTCAAATAAACAAGAAAAGAAATTATGTCTATTAATATTTAATCTTATCGTATATAACTAATTCTATCAACATTTCTTGGAATTCTCTTATTTTATCTCTTTTTCATAATTTTGTAAATTTCATAATTTTGTGAATTATGATAATTATTTAATACAATCTGTTTGTTTTGTAATTTTTGTTCGTTTGTAATGCAATGTTTATTTCTATTGTTGATTAAAATTCATTATTATTTTTTTGTATTATACAATCTGATTAAGGTACAAAAATAATCATGATCTTTTTATTATAATTAAGTCAAAGAATCTCCACTAGTCAAACCTCACCCACCTGTAGTGTTTAAACTTTTGAACGTATCGTTCGTATTGCAAAATCAGTAAAGTGCAACTAACCTTTACTGTGCAATTGTTGTTGTGATTGACGGGAGGGTACGTCATGTGACCTGGCAAATGAGGATGCTGATGGCCCGGGTGATGGGCCTGCTCAGTCATCATGTTGTTGCCGCCATGATGGTGTCCGTTGCTGCTCATGCCCTGGCCTCCTTGAAGCGAGGAGTATGGAGCAGTGGATTCCTGCGATGAGCAGTAGGGAGGTGAGTGGGGGCTGGGATCTGGAGTTGTGTTGGTGCAATTTCCACCGCCTCCACCGCCCGTAGAATATCCATGATGAGACCCACCGGGCGGATGATGAGGACTACCCGATAATGATGGGTGGTGGGGGTAGGGGTTCATACCAGCAGCCAAAGCGCTCGCCAGCTTGACCAATATAAGGGTGGGCCCGGGTAGCCCACCGCTTTTCTGTTGTGCAAGAAAAAGATTCCCTGTCGCCTAATACCCGCTCGCACGTGTTGCGGGCACGGCCCTCTTCTTCCAACTCTCACGAAACACCTGCAACAAAAAGATAATTGATTTCATTAATGAACATCGTACACCGAAGAACGATCGAGATAGACTGGATAATTTAAACAGATAAACATCTTATGGCATCATTTTTTCTACTTCCAGTACTTGTAATTTTCGTTTGAAAAAAAGTGACAAAAATGCTGTGAAATATTTTTTTATCTGGAATAAATTATTTCTTATTTGATGTTCATTGCTTTGTATTTATTTCAAGGTTTTGTTGATTACGTTGTTAAATTATTAAATTATAGCGGGTCAGAAAAAGAAATTCTTGCAGATATTAAACAAGTACTCTCTTAAAAATATCTCTTAAACCAAGAAATGCCTTTCTTTTATTTTGATCCAATACTTTTTTTATTACATCAACAAAAATCGGTCTTTTAGTTCTATTTAGTCAAAACTAAAAATGGTTTTTGTCCAAGAATTTCTAAAATTTTTCTAATTTCTAAGAAATTTTACAAAATCACTATAATAAAACTGTGTAATATAAAATAAACCAAAAATGTATAAACGTATTTTTTCTTGCATTGAAAACGCAGTAAAATAAAACTGATATGCAATTAATTTTTCATATATATAGGATTAAAGATATATTTCGTGTTTAAATTCGATGTATATTAATAATATCGTCGAATGTTGGAATTTAACATATGGACATAAGTATATAGGGAAATACGAAGGGCTGCGCTGCCGCATGGCGGTTTTCATGTAACCCTTCTTTCGTACGTACGCGATATATATAAGATGTATTCAAACTCAAACGAAACGAGGGAGACTTGCCAGTAAAACCGATGTTTTATGAGTATTGCATACTGCTACTTGGACCTCTCTCTAATTAAGCATTCTATCGTTTTAATTGTATTCCACCCTGGTCATAATGTAGCTTACGCCATTATTGTGCGCTCGAGGCTTACATTACAGGACCAACCGTTCTTTCTGCCGGAAATATTACATCAAAATGTTCCATTTGATGAAAATTCGACGATTAATTTTTTCACCCAACTTTAGCTTCTAAGCTTACGTTGTCTCCATTAACTATCTTTGTAATGTCCAAAAGTTGATATTTCACTTGAGGTTAAAGGTTTTGCTCGATCAAAACATTGTTTGTAGGCTAATGATAGGCCAAACTGTTCGGTGCGATCGATTTACCGAACGAAGTCACGTAGCACCATACGATTGATTTCAATAGAAACAACGAGCTTGAAAACAGGTTTATTATACAAACCAAGCGAACAAAGCTCGTGCTAACTATTCGTTTTTATGATCTTTTTCCGACTTATAATCAGATTTTCTCATTTTCCTCCCGTCCGTCGGAAAAGTAATCTCATTAAAAGACTATCGCTTATACAACGATCCGCCACCCCTGCTCGTCTAGTTATTCTCACTCATTTTTCTCTTTTTTCACGTTGTCCCACTTAACGTCTTTACGCAAGAAATTGATTGCTCTTGCTCGTTATAACGGATACATTGAAAATGTAGTTACGACTGATTATTACTAATGAACTTTTGAGTATCATGTTATACATTCGCACGTGTACCAACATAACAACAACCCGTGCAAACAAGCAAAGCAACGCAAAATCACAAAAACCCTTACCTTTCAGTTGCTTGGGCGTATTTTTACTGTCAATGGTATTGTTAAATGCGTGTAATTACGTGATTTTTCTTGTCGACCGTGCAAGATTAATCGACGCTACATGCGAAGTGAAATTATCTCTTGATAATCTTTAACAGATCCATGAGATTATAAATTATAGATTTGTAAGACAGTAAACCTTGGCACTATACTATTTATGAAATTTATGGCTTAGCCACGATTGCGATACTCGAGTTAGTATTCTAGTTACTAATTTAAAATGATTGCCCGAAAGAAATCGAAAAAAAGTTTAGAAATCAATTTAAAAGTGTGATATTTTATTTGCGTTTAATTCTTAGAATTCAGTGAAAAAAGCTTAAAGTCAGTGATTTTTGATCCTGTAATTATAGTATTGATGTCAAATTGTGAAATTGAAAAAGAATGCAAAGCAAGAAAATATGTATGCAGGTTATGTTGAACGTCAACTATGTATAAAATATGCACATATGATAGTTCAATGCAAGTAATCAATTGCTTTGCAATCTTAATATTCGACAGAAGCTCTTTTTTGAAATTGATGTCATAATTTATCATGCAAATTCTTTGTTCTAAGGATATAACGTGACTGTGAAATATTCAAAATCAAGCGCTTAATTAATCCGCGTCTTTGTTATCGAAATACCGAATTGTAATAGGTCGAAATTAATTAACGTTGTTTTTTGTTAGCGGCTGACCTAGATATTTTGCATGTCTAGAGTTGATAATAAGCAAACAGGCGATACTATCAGACGTCCCTTAATACCTTTCATACCCTGTTTTATGTTTATATATCGCCAGGAATCTTAAGTTTAAATGTACAAATAATGGTTAATAACGATAATAATGAATAAATATAATTGAATGTTAGCCAGGCTGTGCTTGTGTACGTATACACATTTCGTGCAAATGTGTTAGTCGAGAATTCGGTACCTGCAGGCTGTTGCAAACAATTAAGTCTCAAGGCATATGTACTAATTTCATTGTTAATTGTTAATTATTGTGTACATTTTATAGAAAAGTATGTCAGTTACGTTTAGTTTCAATTGAACAATTGATAATCTCGACTAAGAGGCTGTCTTTCGCAATACACCCCAACCTACTACGCTAATCAAATATCGATCTATTAGTCGGAACCTAATTAACAAGGAAAATGTGTGATAAAATTATTATTTCTAACAACGTGTTCTCTCAATTCCGATTCTCAAGTCATTTAAATTAATATTATTAAATTTAATTAACAATAATACTTTATGATAAGATTTTCGTAATATTAATTTACATTATTATTAAATGTAATTACATACAAGATCGGTAGAATAAGTATATATATTCATTTAATTATATACTGGACATGAATATAATTTCTAATTGTTACGATTGCCATATTTTAATTAGACTTGGGTTTCGGAAGCTAGACTTTCGTTTGGGTTGAGTTAGCAAAAAAGCAGAGCAGTGTAGAAGCGATTAACAACGTCTTTGGTGAGAATGCGTAAATGTCGACGACAGTGTCGTTTCTACGTTGGTATATTTATTCAGGCAAAGTCTAAAGTCAAATTTAGGAATCAACATAACTGAAGCAATTATCCACAAGATACACACGTAACATTCGATTGAAGTTAGGTTTGCATGAAATGTAACAAGCAAGATGAAATGATATAACTAAAACGTTAAGAGCGTCTGGATCGTTATGTAAGGCGAGACAGCATTGCGAATCAATGTAAGCAAGCCGTTCTCGCGAAAGCGACAGGTTACGATAATAAGATGATAACGTGAAACACTACACGGGTAATTACTGGAATGATAATAATGAGGAGGAGGACGATCGGCGCGATAGTAATAATTAACGATTGCAATCGTACGAAAATGAGGACAGGGTGAGTGCGACAACGACTACGATAACGAGCGGTTCAGTGATCTTATTAGCGATAAGCTGCGATAACGAGGACGCTTCGTCGATAGAACCGATAAGGATTGTGATCACTGCCAGCAGATTTATCGTTTATGCGGAAAGAGTTTTTGTCATTGCCGATATAGCTTGACTTGAGAAATATTAGTTGCATCAGGGCACAGCCATTGCGATTGATTAACTTGTTACCGCAAAGATAGATGGCCCATTCATACGCCGTTGAGATGTTACGAGTTGGTAATTTCTACGACACTTACTTTCGATCACATTTTCATTAATAAAACGTACTGATTTTGTCGTAGGCATTTCTAAAGATCGACATCTTTTGTAGCTTAACAAACAAGAAAAATATATGGACAAAATATGTTAATTGAATTTTTTACTTAATTCAATTTATGTGAAGTTTTAAAATCATTATGTTCAAATATCATTTGAACGATGTCTGAATAAACATTATCTGTTGCTAATTTAATTGACACATGTAAAAGTGTTATTTTGATATGCAAAATAATTGATTATTATTAATTTAAATTTGTAATTTACGAATTGTGTATATTTTTCAAAGATATAATGCAAATTTGTTTAAATTGATTAAAGTAAACAATCCATGCAAAATTGATTTAAGCATGGATTATTGCAATTTTGGCTAATTTTTTTCAAACAAAGTAACGGTCTTAAAAGTATAACTTGATTCTTCAGATATAAAAATTGGAGGATAAACAGTTTGGCCAAATACAGTATTTTGAGTGAAGAAAACGGCATCGAATGGAATTCCCCGTAGGATGATTTGGCATGGCGCGATTCCTCGAAAGGATTTAGCAGAAGTGTATACCTTTTCATTTGGTGGAGAGAAAGAATAAGTGTGGCGGGACGCGAGACGACTCTAATAGAGGATCGCGGGCAATGAATGAGGAGGTCTCTCGTCAATAATTACTATAATCACTTTGTACAATAATTAGATTATTCCGAGTGCTCGTCCTTCAGCATGTTCTGCGTGCCTGGTTGGAGCGCTTATTATCCCGTCGAAGTTATTATTATCCTGAGAGGGCGCGCGCCGATTTCTTGCATTTTTTATCTCGCCGTTGGGTGCCCCCTTTTCCAGGATCCGCCAGTCTTTCGCGCGCTATATTCTGAGCTTCGCTCTTGTGAACTTGCGTGCCTTTCCTCTCTCAACTGAGCCTTTATTACGGAAAGCAAATCTTCCGCGGAGGGTGAGGCTCCGAAGAAGAGGCGTTATTACAAAATACAAATGCTTTATTTTATTGTTGCCGGCCAGTTGTGCCGGAATGCTCTCAACCATTCTCCGAGGAATATTATTGCACGAGAGCGAGACGTCGACGATGAAGACGCAAAAAGAGAAGGATCGACGATAGGACCAGACTCTTGACTGTATAGCTACGAAGTACATACCAAGCATTTTGTTGTAGGCACTATTTTACGTCGTCCACTCTACTATGTTCAGCTCTTTTTCTAGTTCTCATGTCAAGTCTAATAGCAGCATTTACATTTTACTTCGCCGCGGTTTATGGCGCATGCTCATTCACGCAAAACTAGAAATCAAAGAAACTGTCCATCAAAAGTGTATACGTATATATTCTGAACATAATTCATCCACAGCTCTGACATCTGGAAAGAATATCGACATAGAGCGTTTTAAGCTTCGTCTGGAGACGAAGCCAATCGGACGTGGCCATCTGCAATGCGAGAAAAGTTCACGAACGTGATCGCACGAATCGTGTCACGCGATGGTCTGCCGCTGATATATACTCAAAAGGCATTGGGGCTTTTATCCAAATCAACAGTCGAGTCTCTGGTGTGTTGTAGCATGCACATGCATTTGTCTCTATAGACACATGCATAATTACGAGGTACGGTGCAAATGAGCAAGTACATCGAAATACACTCGGAACCTTAATAAGAATTTAATTAAGCCTGGACCACGGGCTCTAATTCGCGAAACTCGGCCAAGCAAACTTGAAAAACTTTTGCGGCTGAGAATACATTCGAAGTTGGGGCCGCAGTAATACTTGGTTCCGTGAAAAATTGCCCGGAACCTTTACGATTGTATAATGGAAGACCGCAGCAGATATTGAGAATTGGTCAATTAGCGTTAATGTTCGACAGACCTAATTTCGCCACGCTTTTTGATCAGTGTTTCTTCTTTCGAAGACCATAATTCACGAGATCCCGTTGGATAATTTACGGGACGTCTTTGTAACAATATTGCAGTTGTTGCACAAATAAGAGTGCCGAAGAGAAAGAGGTTGCGCCTGGTTGGCTTTTTTTTCTTCCTCCCAATGAAAATTACTATGACATTCTTCATATGAGAATAGACATGAATCGCATGACTTGACACACGCAGTTCGACCTCCGTTGGCCCTCATAAATATCAGCACGTGGCAGCTTGTTACCTCAACCACAATTCACAATATTCCATGTCTATTCATTCTATCTTGCATTATAATCCGTATGAGTTAGTTGAACATTTTGATAACAAAGGGACAATTAATCAAATGTGTGTTTATAATTGTCTTATATTCGAAACACGAAGCAGAGACCGAAATTCGATTGAGTTAAGCAGCTAATGGTCTTCGTAACGACAAACATTGTGATTGGATATTTGATAATGTACAGGCAGAATAGTGAAGTTTATGAAGTTCGCGTGTAAATTTGCAAGTTAGCACACGTGGTTGTTCGTTAATTTCATCGTCCGTGTCCACACTTTGAAACGGACCAAGAATTCCGAGAGCAGTGCATCTATCGGTCAAGGTAAATGCAGCGCACATTAGACACAGAACAGAAGAGGTTGAGTGTAGTTAGAGGCGGCTCTAATTGGCCGAAATTAGCAAGTTTAGTCATTAGCAGAGTTTCCGTCATTGTGGTGGCGACGCAGAATCCACTTGTCTCCACTTTCAAAAGAAGCTTGGCACACTGAAGGATGAGTTCGAAACACACGCTGTTACCTCACTGTTAACAGTGCAATTTGGTTGATAATGCAACCACGCTGCTCACTACATGAAATAACGAAGAGACGCTTCCAAACCGCAAAACCATTCGAGCAGAAATCTCAGAATTGTCACTTGAGCTGCCAAATGAAAAAAAAATATAATACAAAATGGTGCAAGGGTTACTCAATTGAACAAAAATTAATTAATAATAATATTACAAAAGGCAAATCTTTATTGAATGTTGTATGTAGTCCATATTAATAAGGACTTGTTGTTAAACGGAAATAAATTTTATATCTCACGTTTTTGTTAGCTAATCAGATAGCAACATCATCATTTTATAAGCTTTTTAACAAACATTGTATTTGCAAACTGTAAAATTGCATATTTATTGGTGTTGTATTGATTTATAAATCAAAACACTGTTATTTAATGATATTAAAATGTAAAAAATTAAAATTTGAAAAGTTTTACGGATAAATCAAGAATTCTTTGTACGAAAATGTTTTCAAAGAATTTTTTTTCTTTGAAAAGTTATGGAAATTGGAAAATGAAATATGAAATTTCTGAAGAGGACGGCATTTTATGAAATTTAAAAAAATATGTCAGAAATGGAAAATTAAAAAAAAGGAAAAATTATGAAAATGTCATAAATTTATGAAAATTTGAAAAATTCCTAAAAATGAGTCTCAATTTACACAATCAAATTTCATGATAATTTAAAGTAAGAACGAAATTATCGAATTAATTACGTAAAGATGCGAAGTTCAATATTATCGAAATACTTTTTTAATAAAAATATTCAGAACCTAAAACATCATCTTTTACTTCTTATTTGTAAATAAATATTATATTTGAGTAATCACTAAAAGGGTATCTAAATTGTATTTTTCTTCTTCAATTAAACTGACACATAAAATCATTCGATTATAAAGTTAGACAAATTTTGCTTATCTGTTTAATGTGACATAGTAGTAAAAATATATGTTCTAAAATAATCATACTACATGATGTGTCTCTTCTCCTTGGTAAACCCGAGGCCACTTTTGGTGAATGCATTAATTCCGTTAGCTTTACTACGTGCTCCCCATTTCCTCCCCCATTGTAAATGCGCACCCCATGGAGTAACAATACCCTGAATGTGCGCGAATCTACGTATACTATTGCATTCCCTTATACGCACACAATCGCAAACACACACCTATAGAGCCCCATGAAGGTCGCGCGAGTCTCTTTTATCGACTTGCTCTTGCCGTTGGTTTTGCCAGGATGACATCGTATACACATATGAGTGCACCAAAAGCATCAGCTGCTCTACGAGGACCCTTAATTATTCCATTAAACAGTTCGCGTGTTCATTGTCATGTACTTTTGTGTGTACATATATATGTGAGTTTCTCTTTCAAATTACTTCCTCCGCCATTATTTATTATCATCATTCTTATTATAATGATCCAAAAACCTTATGAATGTATGATTCAATAGATCGAACTAATAACATTTTTTTGCGTTCTTGTGCGAGTATTATTACCCCGTACATTTGAACATTAATTGGAATATTATCAAACGCACGATACCCCGAATTAACACCATTGCTCAGCCGCTAGTGCAACCGTAAATTTCTACCTGGGTCAGAACCTATCATTTTATGATTACTCAACTTATGTTTACGACTCGAGTAACTATATTGTTGTAAAATTGTGTGATCGTAAACCTCGTAATTCTCAATTTTGGTCCATGTACGAGCATTTTTCGACCATGAATTATTCAGCGGACATATGAAAATGGAGAATTGGTAAACAAAACCAATTCGTCCGGTTAAACGCAGTTCTGTCGGGAGTTACGACGCCGTGATTTGCGGGCTGTTTGTGACGGTGTAAAATTAAAAAAATTATTCATATAGCAACCTTTAGACGTAAGACAACAAAGCACCACGTTTCTCGTTAAGACAAAAATGAGCGCTGTTCATCTGAACAGAAGAAGGGTGGTTTTACAGCACCATTCTCAGGAGCGCTGCAAAATCGTCGAGCAATTTTCTATCCGCGGTCTTCCGATACTTCTGTATTTGAAAGACTATGCGTAATCACATGGTTGCTCGTAAACACCAGAAATACGCGATGATTGGAGCAGTTGGTTCTACTGGCGAGTTTTATAACTCATTTTACAATTTCGTCATTGTCCTTCGGAAAGAAGACTTTTTTGACCCTGAATTACGCTTTATGAATGATTTTTATGTGCGCGCGAGACAAAGAAAATTGTATTAAGTGGATTTTGGGATTTGCTGTATAAGGCAATTTGTTACAACGTTCTATTACATTGTTTTATTTAGTATGTTCGTATTTCAGTATTAAGGATACGTAGAAATTTCAAAATAATTTAGGATATACAAATATATGATATTTTAATAGAAATATAAGTTGCCTCTAATAGTTAAATTTTAGTGAATTTAAAAGTTGAGATAAATACCCAAAGAGAAATTAACAATCGGCCCACGATTGGGACAAGACTGACGATCATCGGCCGACCATCGATTTTCAATGTTGGCACAGCTTTGAAATGAAACACCAATGTTCGTTGGTCCATTGTTGGTGCCCAACCGTC
>JABFPJ010000149.1:0-58418 GCA_022817425.1 Gryon sp. ZL-2020 | reverse complement strand
CACTTCATTGATTTTTCACAAATATATTATAGCGATATTGAAATGATCTTAACATTCAATAAGTTAACGTACACGTTATACATTAATAATTTTGTGCTATGTAATAATATAATATTGTACTAGGAGACATAAAAATATTTTATAAAATAATAAAAATTCAAGTATATTTCAAATAAATAACCATTCATTTGAAATTGATAAGCAACAATACGTACAAATCCAACATGCTTATTTAAATAAGTATTTCATATATAGAGCGAAATGTTATATATAGAAAAGTAATATTTTCGTAAATGGATTGAAACTTCGATAAATGTTTTATTTACTTTGTCATGAATAAAATCAACAAGTTGAAAAGCTCGTAAACTTGATATTCACACTTAAATGATGACGAGAAAAATCAAATAGTACAGCATAAAAAAAATAGAAAAGAATCTGATACAGATTTTCCTGTGAAAGAATGGTTTTTTATTGTAGGCTCGAATAAACTCTAGACAATCAGATATCATATATAAGTCGTCATTGTCCAACAGGAAGCAGATAAGTAAAGGTCCTTCCATCGAGAGGCAAACAATCGGTCGCTCCTCTTTCTTGCGCAACGCTAAATTCTTCAAAAAATGTCTTGATTTTAATCGCCGTCGCATCGATGCAAGATACGCGTTTTTTTGTCAAAACAGGATCCGTATGTGGAGTTCGAAATTGAAGATGATGTATGTATCGGTAAAAGCCTCGTTTGAACTGAGCCCCTGCGAAGGCATAAAAAAAAGTTGTTGAAGGAGCAGCGTAGGAAGGAAGGACAATTAGGCAACGTGTAAGAGTAAAAAGGAAAGAAGAGCGAGGAACGAGACGAAAAGTACCGAGAGAGAAAAATGACTGTGAATGGATCTCGAGATCCGTTATATTCACCTACGATTCAAAAGCGCTCGGTTAGAAACAAGAGACGCGCGGCCGGTCGTTAGCGACAATGGGCTTTTGTTTTTTCGGGTGCAGATGTTGAACCAAACTCAGTTAGTTAGGTAGTGGTGTCTACACCGGGTTGGGTAACAGCGACGTGTGTCGGGTACAAGATGGGTTAGAATGTTGACACCATGAAATTTTAATTTCTTCACTCAAAGTAATTTATCATCGACGAAAATTTCGATAAAAAATTGTAAAGATAAAAGTATCATCGGTTTGATATTTCGTGTTATTGTTATATTTATATTTTTTCAATAGTCACATTCATTTATATTAAATTTCGAATATATCTGATCATTTGAAACAAAAATAAATTGTTTGGAACATTGCTTGAAACTTAATTTTTTAAAGTATACAATTAATATATTGTAATGAAAAAAAAGTATATTAGAATTTGAATACAGATTATTTATGAAAAACAAAGTCAGAATAAGAGTGAAAATGCGAAAACAAGAGGTATTAGACACGATAGTCGAAGATAAGATGAGATAAAATATTGGCCCGTAAATGTAAGTTGGATTGCTTACAAATTGGCCCATACATTTGTAATGTTCTGATCAGTAAACTGGTTGGCCCACGCCCTTATTGTTCGCGGTTCTCAGTAATTTTCAACGCTGAGCGGCTACGTTACGAAGCGTACGTGTCTCTACGTATCTCTATCTATAAGTTTATCTTCCTATAACATCCCCAGTATTACATATGAAATCTTCACGAAACTTTCGATGTATTAATTTCTTGATCTATTTGATGAGACAGAATAAATTTGGATGAGATCACTATTTCAATCAAAATATCATTATCATATTATATTATTAGTAAAAATAATTGTATATATATGGAGCAGTATTTTTTATAGTCAAATATTAATAATAATTGATTACGTAAATTATAATTTTTTATTACTGTAATAATTAGTCATGAATAAAGAGAACTATAAAGTTTTGGAAAACTTATGATTATGTAATCTGAAAAATCTAAATACTCAGTTTTCATTGCAATGTTATAAAAAATATAGCATTGCAATAACAATAGCTTCATACATAAAATTCTGCTTATATATTAAATAGATAAATTATAAAATTTGTGTAGATTAAAACATTTTCAACGTTAATAATTTGTTTGATGTTGGAGTAAAGATTTGTACTCTGTTTAACCGTTTGATGAGCGCTTGAGCTTGTTTACATATAATTCTGTATACATTTCGTGACGTTCGATCATCAAACGGTTAAAATAATTTTTATCTCAGTGCTATGAAAACACTGAAAATGTTTATAAATAAGGAAAAATTATATCACATAAATAACATCTGCAGTAAGAAAAAGTAACATAAAATCTTGTTATTTACGATTTTTTGTTTATAGAAAAATAAAATTGACAATCAATGTTGACTCTCAGGATAGAAGCGACTGGTCTTCTCGCAGTTAATAAAAATCCAACGCAGTATTCCATTGGAAGGTAATTCCTTTTTCGCATCTTGATTACGGTAAAACATCGGTCGCAATAGAGTAGTACGCGAGCATGTCCCGAGGCAGTCTTCTTGTTAGAACATACATCCTGTCAAAACGTCCAGAGGACAC
This sequence comes from Gryon sp. ZL-2020, assembly GCA_022817425.1. Classification (NCBI taxonomy): domain Eukaryota; kingdom Metazoa; phylum Arthropoda; class Insecta; order Hymenoptera; family Scelionidae; genus Gryon; species Gryon sp. ZL-2020. Next base: position 55,884 of record JABFPJ010000149.1, on the reverse strand, counting down.
ATGGAAACAATTGAATTACGTTGATCCCCAGGGCGGACGAGCTCCGACCGAAACCAATAATTCCATTATCCATTAGTATTAGGTCACACCAATTTCCTTCACTTCTAACAGTCGATACAATACACGCAGACCAACAAAAGCTCGAAATAAAAGAGCCGAAAAATATCGTAATCACATTTCGCGAGCAAATATCAACTATGCTTTTAAAATTACTCTTCACGCCCACAAAACATGGCGCCATTTGCTATTCTGAGATAATTCTACAAGCCCTTTTTATATATCAACATTTGAAGTTTACCTCGGTTCGCAGTTGTCATGTTGAACGATATCACTTAGGCCGAAAACATGGAAAAGACGCGAAAATGTCCGTTACTAATAAACAACGGTTTGTACTTGTATCGAGTATAGTTTGTAACGGGGAGGAGGGTTCCGATTTGGTCCATGCTCGAATGCTGACTAAAGGTTCGCGTCGCAGCCAGCCAGGGTCACGACAGGATATCAAAAGAATAGAGAAAGGGCCCACAAAGAAGGGGGAAATTTCGTAGCCAGGCCCCCTCCTACCTTTTTTTAACCCCCTCGGGTTTTTCTCGTGGGGCGACACTTTTTTGGATTAACCCTCTGCCTCATGGACGTGTACAATGCATTCACTCGTGTACCCGTTGCTTCTTTTTTCCAACGTTCCGGTCGGCAGGATTAGCCAAGGCGAAGACGGCAAAAAACGTTGACGAAAAAAAATTAGATCTATGTCGCTGCGCTTCCACCGTACTACTCCACGGGTTTTCTTCGGCATACGTTTTTTTTATTCTCTATATCTTTGCACTAAAAGAGAGCTAGCTATATATAAATAAATAGACGTGTTTGACTGTTTTCACTTTACAAATGAAGAGATATAACATATTATAAAGAAATATCAACAATTATTTCATTTACGCTTTTATTGTCATATATTATTTTTTTTTTTCATAATCTTTAATATTTAAGAAGGCAGAAAGGTCCATTAATTAAATTGTAATTAATTAATTAAGCTTATTTATTATTTGGTTTAATATTCATAATTATTTATTTGTATTGAAAATTATTTAAATATATGAAATCATAATTATATAAAATATATGCTTAATTATTATAATTACAAAAGATTTATTAAATATTTTCGACTTTATATAATACTTTATTAGGAATAAAAATTTTTGTCATTTAACCTCAAGTAGTAGGTGTATATTGAATGAAATAAAAGTTATAAATATTTCTCAGAAACGAAACAAATTGAAATCAGTCCAAGGATATGCATTTTTACTTATTCATACGAATTATTACACGTAAGTTGTCAAACAAGATGACATATGACTGGGCGAAGGGTGAAAAATATATATGCGCGATCACGCATAATCATGTATTATCATGCACGACTGACATTTGATGGCCACTTTCAGCATCCAATGATTTTTCTTATATTCAATGTGTTAACTGAAATCAATTTTCTAGCCAACAAACTAAACTTATCCTAAATAGTTCCCACCACTTTGAAATTCGAATTGGGAGATAACACGTTTCTCCTAGAAAAAGTCGGCACAATTTTTAGCGCGCATGTCGATCTTCTCTCATTACCATTGTTTTCCGTACAAAAATAATTCCCATTATTGAAAGTCCATACAAATCACCGCGAATGATCTCCCGTAAGTCTACGACGAACTAGATCGAAACCACTTCACACGCTTCCATTTCTCTCTCTACCTCCCTCGCCTTGCTCTTGCCTTCTTTCTTTTTGCATTCGGAAAGTCATATTTCCGTCATCAAAAGTCCAGAGAAAACATTGTCTCGCTGGGAGATGTAAATTCCGACAAACTGACGATTGTTCGGAACGTTCATTGTCCCTCGAGTTTGCGAGTGTTTACATTGAGGGAGGGAAACTCTCGTCGATTCCCAAAGATGGCTTGTGATTATCGCGACGTGAAGATTTTCTTTGCACGAACGGGTGAAATCAGTGACCAGTGAGAACGGTGCACTGAAAGCGTCGACCGGTTCAGAAAAATGGCCTCTCATTCGCTGTTAGTTATGAAAAATATGAGATCTCGTTCTCACGGATCCTGAATGGGACCGCTTCACATGCGTATCGTGGGAGGATCTAGTCGTGCCATTGTGCCGCAGGACATTGTCCATTGAAAACGACCGAACAGGTCCCAGAAAATGACCTGTCCTTCCTTTCGAAATCCGTCTTCAATTGAAAAACCCTTTCGTGATTTCTGATCAAAAACCTAAAATCGGCCGATCGCAGTCTTATCCCGACCAGCTGTCCGGAGACAATCTTCACGCGTTTTTACTCGGTTCACACGATTTTAAAAACATCTTGCTTTTCACATGTTATCATACCTCTGCTCTCTCTCTCTCTCTCTTATCGTTAGATTCACATCGAAAAATTTCAAAATACCGTTGCTTCCGTTTGCACTTATTCGTGTGCAATAAAAACATGGTCAGATTACGTAAAATGTGTTAGATAATAAACATTCGTAAGCTAATTATTTGAAATGTAAAACAATAGCATCGCAATGGTCAGGTGAACTCAATTTTAACAAATTTGGACAACGAGGTTTTCAGAATAAGAATGTCCAAGTGGGAAGTTAATTAACCTCGAAATAAAATTAATGAGAGCTGCGTCATGAGAACATTTTTATAGTCAACCAGTGTTTGTTTCCGCTGTTGATCCTTAAGCAGGTCCACTTTTTTCCGCGAGATGTTTATTTTATTTTGCTCGTCATATGTAAATGAAATGACTCAATCTCTTTTGTCAAAGAGAGCGAATTAATTATTATTATTCATACTTTGAAGCTATCATTTAGATGTATGTAATTGAAATATCTACAAAAAAATGTTTTTGTAAATAATTTATATTTTTAAAAATCTTTTATTATACGTTAACATTTTAACTGTTTAATAATTTTTCTTAATAATTTTCTGTTTAATAATTTGTTGCAATTACAATTTATTGCAATAAATTCAGTTGAGTATTAAAGATGAAGTATATTATTTTAATTGAAGTATTTCGATATACCGATAAATCGTACGTGACCATTATTGTAACGCGCGCGACGTCATGAAAAAAGCATATTTGCGTGCGAACAGCATGAAGAAAAAGAAAATATATACAGAAGAAAAGTAGAGCGAGGACTGTCCAATAAACGTGCAATGAATTACAAAATACAACGGCTTTGTGATGTCCAACATCAGCGAAGCTACGCAGATTGGTTAATTAGAAACTCCTCTACTGGGGGTTGTTACATTATTCAAAACGTCCCTGCAAAACTCGTTGGAGCTCGCGCTACAAAACACCAACTTTTGACAATGCGAGAAGTGCGGAACCGTGTATCGTACGAAATAATTAACGAATTTCAAATTTTCCCGCTTGACACTCTGAGTGCGTGGATTCTAGTTACGAAATAGTGATACAAAACAATAGCTCAGTCTACTTGTTAACGAATCGCCTTCCTACTTTTGAAAAAATTTTCGCGTTTTTCAAATTAAGAGTCGCGCAAGGATAAAAACAATGAGCTTCTCACTTTGCCTCATGTTGTTATTATATTTTGTTATTACATTTTTAGTTGTGAAATACTATTGTTTTTAATCATTTAATGAAATTGTATCCAAGTTGATAAATATATTAAACTTGAATTATATCAAATACAGAATCATTAATTAAAAGTAATATTACAGCATTTTTTACTATTTATCTTAATAGTTTTTTTTAAATATTTTTTTAAATGTATAATGTCTTGATAATTAATTAACATCCTTAAAAAAGTAATTTACGATGAATACATTAAGTGTATGTTGAAGGACGCTTTTTTATTTACACAGTGAATTTTGTTCGGGTCAGTTTCCGACTCATTCGTATATCTGGCATTCGTTACGCTTGGTCACATCTGAGTCTTGCCCTATAGGCAAAATATTTTTTTCGAGGGGAAACACAATTTCCCACAAGATTATATAAAATTTATTCCAGTCGATGAAACCATATCCGACGTCCGAATGAATTGATTATTTTTATCTTTTTTCAATTACATCTCCTGTACAATTGACTTTTTACTTGCCGTCGTTGGATAACGTGACACAACGAGATCAATATTTTGCAGTGACATCATTGGTCCAGTCGCTAACAATAATTGTCCCTCCTTCGATTGTTGCCCGACTTTTTGTTTCAAACTATCCCGCGGCGCTATTTTACGCCGTCAGCCAATCGAAAGTTGTCATGAAATCATACTACACCAATGGCACTCAGACACAATGGTTTTGCAAAGCGATATTTTCTTTTTTGTCAACCGAACTAACGAATTCATTTTTAGGTCAACTTTGCAACAGTAGGAAGTGATAACTTGAATTTCGTTGTGGACGAATTGCTTTCGCGTCTTGCGTTTGACGTTACCGCGTTAAAGCAAATATCCTGTATGGCACTGCGTTGAAAATCGTCATTTCCTCTTCCTTTTGTCTAAAGAAATTATAATTAATGTTCTCTAGTCATGACGAACACTCTGATTTCTAATTACTAAATCGTGTCATTAGAAGTCAATTATTCTAAACGAGGATTCCGTAAATTTAGCACTTATGATTATTCCCAAATCTTTGATAATCTCTAATGTGAGTTATACAATTTATATAAGTTAAATAATAATAATAAATCAAATATTTCATTAACTCCTCAAACAATATTTATAAATGGTTTCTTAATATTTTCTTAAAAATAATTTAAAAGAAAAAAAAAAAAGGTAATTGTTTATCAATTAGGTCTTCTTATTTTAAAAAAGTGCCATACATTTTTTACTCTTATTTGGTACTCATTTCTTACGTTTGAATGGAACGCATGTGGAAACTGTTTGAAATAATAGAGACAAATGTAATTTCACACGAAACAGCTTGCAACATTAGCTGAACTAAAAGAAGAATACATATTATCTATCAATGGGATGAAAGTATTCATCGCATATATATATATATATATATATGTATACATGTTATGTCGGAAATGAATAAAGAAAGTAACGTTGCATTCTGGGTCTCGCTCGAAATCAATTTCTTGAGGTGCCTCTATTCTTGTTGGCACGAGGCAACGAACTCGGGCCTAGAATTCTCTCAAGGCCGCGGTATTGTACATCTTTTTTTAATTACGCACTTCCGGCGCTGCGCTGTTCCCATACTTATACGCGATACGCGAGCCGAGTTTCCGTAAGAGAAGATGTGAAGTATTGTCTCGTGTGGCTCGAGAAGGTCGGTCTGCTCGGAAATGAGGGAAAATTTCAAACATTCGTAGTGACTCGTTGTTGTTCCCCCTGAACTTGGTTGCTGTTTAATGATATTTATAGTAGCACTGCGGACATAGACCAATGTGGCTTATATTATTCAGCTTAGTTATGGCTCTAGTTGTGTCCAAAGAAGTATTGTTGGGCGTGTTTAGATTTCAAATTTAACTCTGATTTATTCCAATTTAACGGCTTAAACTCTCAAAAATATAGATAATTAAAACTTAATTAAAACATGAAAAATATCGAGTAAAGTTTTTAACATGTAAATTAGAAAAAACAAATGTTTCATTTCAATTATTTGAAATATAATTTAAATTTTTCTATGCTTAGTTTAAAATAAAAGTAAATTGAAAATGCTTTCATGAGATATCTCATGATATATAAATATATATTTATTTTATTTGTATAATCAATGTGACTATCAATTTTGGAATATCAAAAGTTAACATGATTCTCATGAATTTTACCGTCAACTTCATTGATCCAATTACGGTAAAGAGATCGAATTAAAACAAAAATACTTGACATTTTATAAATGAACATCTATTTCTGTATGTAAATGTTTCGTGTGCAGTGTTATTGTGACATCAATGCTTATGTTAAGTTTATTGTGTCTAACAAGGATGTATTACTTATTTACATACATATGTGATTCCATTCACTTTATGTCTACGCATATTACCCATGTTATAATTGATGTTTGATTTCTTTATGTACACAAATAGTATATTACTTAGCTAGTGAATTCGGCAGAGACTTTTCCCACGAGTGAGAAAACCTCTGCAAGATTCAGTAGTTAAGTATGATATTTTTCCTTACGAGAGTGGGAAAGTAACTACTTTTCCACTCAAGTAAGGAAAAAATATTTTTTCATTTTTCAGAAAAAATTCAATTGAATATAAGCAAATGATATTTTGTATTTTTTAATGTATAAATTAAATATAATCATAGAAAACCTGACAATATATTCATTTATAACATAATCTATTTTAGGAGTTCTAAAATCATACAACATGTACTTTCAAAGGAAGACATCATTTCTTTTTTCAGAATACTACTAGAAAAAACAGTAGAGCAGGGGACATTAACGTATCAAAAAACCATATGACACAGAGCAGAAAAAATTAAATTAAAATTAATTTATATAGTAAGTTATATAGAATGTAAATTTTGTCCTAAAAATTTATTAGTTTTTAATAATTTCAAACTATTATAATAAAGAAGATCTTATAGTTATAGTATAATTACATGCATATATTATTTTATGAAAGATTTTATATATTAATATATATATTTAATTAATTATATTTAAGGTAGACTAAATTCAGAAAGAATTAATGAATGGATAAAAAATATTTGTTTATTCCAACCTGTATGTCAACAAACATTGCGGTTCATACTTGCATGCAACACAAACTGAAGTTTATGTAACATGTTTGAAAAAGTGTGTTTGTCTTCATTAGAAGTTATCCTATGGAACAGACGACCGCAGTGCAACGATATTGCTTTATGTCTAGTAAACAAAGTTGGTATAGCTAATAAGTGAACGATTATCAGGTTTAAACACCTTGCTCGTTGACAGATTAGTGACCCTTGGTCAGGTAACAAGTCTCGAAGACCCTACCCAAGCGTCAAGTGTACCGCCAACAAAGCGTATAATGTAGACAGATTATGACTTGAAAGGTGTCCGCACCTTGGAAGGAGGGTCTCGGACAATGGTGGACAATGGCCCTGGAAACCGACACTGCAAACAACATCAGTTTATGTGGCCCACTGCTCGATCTTTAGGGCGCTGCGGATCTTCCCTTTCTCTCCCTGCATCCTTCAATGTCCGGCATTTGTCGTTCGTGAATTTAATGCGACAAGTAAGCGGGCGGAGTGTTTCAAGGGTAGACCTTTCATTACAGCAGTCACGTCAAAAGCAAAACGCAGGCAAAACAGGGTCAAATATGACCTCGACAATCTGACGTTACGCATTTTATCATAATTGTCAGAATGACAGTCTGTGTATCGACAAGTTTCTTTTAAAATCATCGTTTTCAGTAAACTTTCTATAAGATCGGTAGTATGTTGATTAATTGTTATTTGCTTTTGTCAATGTATTCAATTCACGCTGGTCATCTTTGAAAATATAAGCGAAGAAATTATGTTTCTAAACATAGCTTTGTTACTATCAATTTTGTTACTGCAAGAGATTATTTTGATATTTCTCAAATTTTTATGCATTGACACGATTGAAACAGTGAATATATTTGTTAAAAAAAGAAATTTAAGTTTAAAAATAGATTGATATAAAATTTATGGAATTTCATTAATGATTGCCAATTTATTTAATTAAAAGATGGAAAGGAAACTCTTGACTTTCCTTCTTGCACTGAAATTAAGCAATGTTGCATGGTATATATTGACAGCTATAATAATTGAAATTTGTTGATTAATGTGGTGGAAGTCACATAAGACAATAAACATTCAAATTGACCTCGATGTGCGACTAAGATTGATGAGCTAATAATTTCCCGCGATGTAAGCGTTTCCATGCTAATTCCACGTTGCTTCCTCAATTTCCTTTTCTAAACTTCCTCAAATCATGTAATGCGGAAGCAATACTGCACACTACCGGCGCGACTACTTAAATGATTCGCATTGATCAATGAACCATTTCAGGGACCAGAAGCGTGAGGATATAATAGTGTTCAGAACAGGGCGTCTACACATTTCGTGCTAATTTTGCGGTAATTATTTATCACTATATGTCTATATGTACTTGAAAACATACAGCGAATTGATGTGAATCTTTTATACTTCCAGATTTCATTCAAAATCAAATACGAAATTTGAAAATAATTTCATTATTTATTGTTGTCGATAATATTAAAATGTTAATTTTTTTATTCAAGGTCTGACAACAAAAGCAATTTAATAAAAAGAAAAGATTTAATTACTCGAGAGAAATGTTTTATTTGTAACGAGTCGATGTAAAATGAGGACAGTGACAAATGTTAACGTGATATTTCGATGTTGTTTCGCGGATTTAAACCCTTTTTAAGGGAGTCTGGGTCGAGGACCAATAATCCGGGTTCCTAAGTTCGCGAATGAACTCGATGACGTCGTATTTCAGCCGAAATTGCCCAACGGAAGATTGGATCGACGATATACAGCTTGCTTCTGACTTCGGAAGAGCATGAAGCAGTAGATACTGATACGACCAAGGTCGAAACCATAGAAAACATTCGATTTTGATAAAATTGTACATTATTTATTCATTTACTTTATTCCACATTCTGCTCTGAATCAATTGAATACACATTTTCAGTTAAATAAATATCTTTTTTTATTTTTATTTTAGTAAAAAAAAGTAAATTTGGAAATAATATAACAAATAAGGACAAAAGAGTATTTTCATCAAAACATATCTATCTATTAAATAAAAGTTTATTTAATTAAAGTTTGAATTTAGTATAAGAGTTGCTAACTTTCGTCATTAAAATGTTTATAAAGCATTTTTCTTAGAATATTGCACTAATAAATTTATCACACATCATTTGTTAAAAAAAAATTAGTGGACTATTGTATCTTTTTGGAGAGAAACGTCACACCGGCGTAATTGATTAATGACAGAATCAAAGACGTATATATTCTTGAAAGCACGTGTGGCGTTGAGTCACGAATGTCCCAGCCGCATTAAATTTGTCTATTCTCGCGGCGTTTCAACAAGAATTGGTTGCTTGTTGGGGCGCGTGTTTCATCTGGCGTCAAGGTTAAATATCATTGTGTCGCAGTTGTTGAAAAAAAAGTAGTGTCCCGCTTTTGTTATCTTTTACGTGCAGACTCATTACCTATTGCCCGCATTTTTCGCAACATTTCATCATTATCACTTTTATACATCAGTTTTATGACATTATTGTCTTTAAGCCATTTGTTTATTAAGTTAACAATAAGGTAGAAAAAAAATAATAATCTCCCCCCAAAAACAAGTACCAACTTAATTGTATAGTTCAAATATAATTTTTGTTTAAAAATATATTAGAATGAGTGAATAGAGAAGAACTCATAGCTTTAGGCATTTGTTTAAATAGATATAACGTTTGATTTATTTTTAAAATAATAATAATAAATGAAAAATCCAAGTAGCGTATCTCAGAGCATCGTCCGACGGCGATCAGTATCGCTATCTAAACGAACGTAGTTAGAAGAAAAATAATCCTTTATGTAAATTCATATCCGAATTCCAAAATTATATGATTTCCTCAAAAATCAATTTAAAATGATGAAAAATGAGATTTGATTAACCGTAAATTTACTCTGAGAAAAATAGACTGTTGGAATAACAGTGTAGGCTGTTTTTAAAGTCTGTATTGTAGAGTTTGGACTGTTGATTTTTTGTTTAATCAATATAAACAAATTTCATTTTATTGTTTTTAAATGCTATCCAGTATTATTTTAACTCTTAATTTTACATTTGCTTTTTATCAGTGTAAAACGGATATAGAACTGTTTCTTGATCACAATTATTTATAAATAAACGGAAAATGTAACTTCAAATTGTTTAATATTTTCAAATCTAAAACTACAGTCTAATACTCTTGTTTCTACAGTCTGTGCTATTATTCAAAAAGTGCATTATTATTTTCGGTGAGCAAGATGCAGTCGAACGAATGGAGTTTCCCTTGAACGTGTATTTTGTAGCTGCGATAATTTTCCTGTATTAATTTCTTTTTTTCATTCCTTCAATTTCTTACTAAGAAAAGTCAATGTCACGTCCAACGGCGCAAAAATCTGTGTCAGGACTTTTCTTGCTCTTTGCTACTCCAATTTGCTTATTAATTCCTGTCAGACTTCACAACGCTTTTATCGTGCTTTTCATAATAAGACATTTTCTTGCATGTCGTGAAAGTTTATTTATTATCAGATTGGAAACTTTAAATAGTTATTACCAAATAACCGAATTGCGGAAAAATAATCTTTTAACGAATTCTTTAAAATTAAATGAATATCCTTTGCATTTATCTACTGTTAATTTATTATCATGAATTATTTTTATTATATTGTATATATTTCTTATTATTATTAAAAGAATCAAAATAATACAAAATTAAATTTATTCTTCTTTTGAATTCGATTATATAAGTGATTTTTCATATTAATCAATGATGTTAATGCATCACTTAGGTTCTACATACATCAAACAAAGTTTACGCTGACATGAAAATGATTTATACGGGGAAATACTAAAATTAATTAACAATAAATACGTAATATAAATATTTTTCAGCGTAATCTAGAGATTGCAGAATATTATATTTTCTTTATGAAAAAATATGTTAACAGTAAAATTTTACACATTCTCGAACTATCTAACGATGTATATCGAAAAGATAATTAGAGATAGATAACAAGGTTGAACGCGTGATATTGAAGGTGTCGGCGGTATATATCACATTACCTGAGCGCGTGCTGAAACATGGAATCTTAAAAAAAGGGTCCGCCACGTGCCTATAGTGCTCCCTAAAATCAAAGTAGTTTTTTACCGACGCGGAGGTCGCGCGCGCGAGAAAGACGTGCTTCCGACGGATCGCATCAAAGACAATATTTAACGGATATGCATATGCCTCGCACGTGCCATCACAGGGGCGCGTTTAACGCATTTTGTTTGCTAAATAATGTTCTAACGAAGTACTTTGCAGACACGTGTACTTGCCAACTATCGCAGTATTAAACTTAACACTAGATAATCGCAATCTTAATTTTCTTCAATGTAATAACTTAAGAAAATCATTCTTAGCGTAAATTATTATGTAAACAAGAAAAAAAAAGAGATGTAGTTGTTGAAATAGAAAAAATACAATCATAAAAATTTACCAAAATGTCGTATTCTAAAATATCTAAAATAAATTGCAAGCTTATTTTTATGATCAAAATGAGAAACTTAATGAGTTGAAAGATTTAAATGTTAATACTTGTATGGAGTAATATACGGTTTAATAATAAAGAAGTCTTCAACGAAATAACTTAGTTACAAAGTTATTTCATTTCGTAGGGTCAGGATTTGGTAAAAATAGTTTTCAAGTAACGCGACGAAAAAAACACAAGCTTGATATATGGAATGCTAAGGGATAAAAGGTTGACATCGGGCATGGTCATGTCGATTCAGTTTTAGAATATTTATTTATTAGATATATTACAAGCTGTTTAAAGTATACATTTAATTGGTTCATTAAACTCCAGATAAAATTAGTCACATAAGTATAAAACATATTTTCATACGTAAATTGTCATGAAGAAATATCAGAATTTATACTGTCCGTAAGATAAAGTTTTTTTTATAAAATAAGTAGCAAAAAATACTTTATTAATTTATAATTCATTTTTTAATGCGGTTCTAGAAAATTTGTCACACTAGTATTATACATTTATGCATTCTAATAAAGGTATTCTTACAAAATGGTCTTAGATGTCATACACAGAGCAAAAGTTGCACTATATTCATAAATTCATGTTCTTAAAAATATTTCGTGTTTCCATAATATTTTTGAATATTTTTTAAGCGTATGATATAATCTTAAAATATGTTTTACGTTCAATGTATTAATATATACAATTCAATATCTGATTTCTAAAAATTTACAGAGGCACTTGTCAGTTCTTAAAATGTATCATCATAAAATGTACTTTTATATTTGTAATTTTTTTATACAGTATGATGCAGATATGCTTGGTCTTTTGCAAATGTCACACTGTTGAACACAACTGCAAGAACACAGTTGTAAAATTGCCACACCTAAAACAGAAAAATATTATCATCAAACAATCATAATCGAAAAAAAATTGTTTAATTTATATATATTTATATTATACTTCAATTACTATAGTATAATATATTTATTCAATAATAACTATCTATTAGTAGAATACGAAATGAAATTATCAAAGTTATTTTTTATGACGATAAAGAATAAAAGATTTTAAATGAAACAATTTTCATATTCATCTTAAAAGTTAATTGTACTCAGTATAACATTTAGCTACACAAATTTTGCTTGAATATTCTAGATTATATTTGCAATATTTTGATAACTTTTATATTTTATATATTTAACATATGTTATCAAAGAGAAACCATTGCAATTTTTCTACTGACAAACATTTTATTAATATATAGTTAGTAAAAGTTTTTTTCATGTAAAATAATAGAAGTAAAAACGATATGTTAAACAAAAATTTTTTATTTAATGTATTAATGTTTAATGAATTTTAATGAATATTTTGTCTAATTTGTATTATTTTATATTATATTATATTCTCTAATATTTTTTTAAATAAAATGAAACTTACCTTATTATGGATTGTTATGAAGGTTTATCAAGTTTTGGACCGTCTTTACACCAAATCACCTTTTTTATACAAAAATAAAATGATCAAGGTTGACTTTTTTAATCAAAATTTATATGTCTTGATTCTTGATATTAATATCAAATAATAAACGACTCAACGGTAATTTATAAATTGGAGTTTTCACATTGTATTGTAGTTTATTCTATTAGTATTTATTTCAATTTAATTTATAAATGTTCAATATTTTCATAATATTTTATATATTACATACATATAAATTATATATTTAATATATTAGCTCTCAAATTTAAGCGGTTAAATAATAAAAACGTGAAGCATGAAGCATGATCTTTATTTAAATTCGGACTTCCACATTTCATTAACTTTATATTTTAGGAAGATACTTGTCATAATAAAAATAGTTACATCTTCAGATTATAAAAAAGTTGTATATAAAGAGTTTGGAATGAATTTATCATATTAATACTTTACACAAATTGCATTTTTCATCGATGAAATTCTATTATAACAAAACTAAATTGCAAGTTGAAAAAATCTTTGACTGCGTAATCAACATTTATTTGTTCTAACCAGTCTAACTTTAATTACCACGTAATGAATTAATGAACTTTGGCTAAATGTTTGAAATCGCATAGCCATAAACCGGTGAATACAAACGTTATCAATTAATTAGCACAGAACGAAAAACATAATAATCAAATCATATTAATTAGCATTCGGAGTGAAGCGTTTGATTGCCTATGTCACATACAATTAATTAAACGTTCCAACTACACCGCAGCCAAAGATCCGATTTCGATGTTCAAGCTTATATGCTCCACCCCCAAGTCACGTGATAAAGTGATCTTTTGCTCGAAACTGCCATAATTTTATTTTTTGTCTTTTTCAAGAAATAACGGCATTGTCTTAAAGTCAATTTCTGTTTCTGCCACAGATCTTCCGGTTGATTGATCAGTTCCGCTTATCACTGATGTTAACAGAGAGAAAGAGGAGGGGGTAGCAAAAAAAGCAGGACAAGAAACCATTCACTCGAAATGTCGACACAATAGTAAAAAATATGCGAATCGAACGGCGCAAAAAAGGACGAGTCGGGACTGATGAGTCGCGGCGTCTTATCGAAGAATCGCGGTATCTTTTCGCGACGACGTCATCGGGCGAACTAAAGAATATCGCAGTTGTAATTAAGAAAACGGAGGCCGCCGCGGGAGTGGTGAACCAGGGGTGGAAAAGTCTCTGAAAAACGCGCGCATGACAATGCCGACCACCCCCGAGCTCTCCCCTTTGCGCGGGGTGGGAGGTGTCGGAGACTAATTAAAAATTCTGCAGCACTCAAGACACCGGCACCAACCCCCCTTCTCGCTAGACTCAAGTAAATATCTTTTTCTTCTTTCGCCCCGCTTTTCGTCCATCAAAGACGTGCACGGTGTACGTACTATCGGCGCGCGGCACACGTAGTCGCGTGCCATTTGCCAACTTCTTGTTTTTTATTCGTCTCTCTCGCTCTCTTGCTTGTTCAAAATAATCGCGCTCAAATAATAGTTGACGAACTTTTTGTCTCGACTTTCGATTAGTGTTGAAAAAAAAGAAAGGAGGAAAAAAGCGCGTCTTCGTTGAGCTACAAGTTCAAGTATAGTTCAGTGCCAAATTCTCTGATCAACAAGTAGGGAATCTATTGTTTATATTTTTCTCGCGCAACTTGCGACTGCTGAATTTATGATTTCCAGATATTTTGATGGAGTTGTAATGAGTGTATGTATAATGCATTTTGAAACAGGTGTAATGGAACAATAAATTAAGTAAAAAAACTGACGATACAGTGTTTCCACCTTTAGTCAACAACTTTACTCTTTCTTTTAAAATTAAGCATCACAAATTCCTAATATTACAGAAATTAACATTTAACTGAACAATAATTTTTCTGCAGATGTTTGTGTTAATAAGAAGAATTATTGAAAATGAGAATGATAAAATATACTTCAAACATATAATTTAGGACAGATAATTCGAAGGTGTTATGTAAAATGATAATCTAATCGAAAACAACGTTACTTTTGTTTTGACATATGAACGTATAGTTGACATAGAAATTCAAATGTCAAATAAAACGTCAACGTTAAAGAGCTGTAGACAATGCAAAATAAACGTTGATATTATTATGATAACGTTAGTGACAAGAATAAAAAAAACTCTTACGAAAAATCTGCGATCAACAAGTTTTTGAACTAATTATAAATTTTTTCTCAAGCTCATCGAAAGAAGTGTAAAAGCTCTTGGCGGCGTGGGAAGTTCAAGTTCGTGTAGTTTAAAAGCGAGTTATTAATTTTTGTATAAAAAACGTGGGTGTTAAAGAAAATGTGTAATAAATGGAATGCAAAGAAAAAAAACAAAAAATGAAAAACATTGATAGATAATTGAATAAAAAAATAGTGCTAAGCTCACCTTGCGCGATCCTCACAGCAGGCATTTTGATCCTCATTTTGCCAGTCTAATTGTACGATCCCACTGTGAAACAGAAACAAAAGCGCGGACCCAGTAAAAGTCAAAGTAACTGCCCCGCGAAGAAGCACGTTTGTATCCCACGAGTGTCAAATTTTTCGTCAAATGCGCCGCATCCTCGTGGCTAAGTTTGCGCGCTCAACGGCATTCGAAACATTCAAACGTAAGTCAACATGTCACAACAACTTTTGCTCAGTTGAAGATGAATAAATTTTTCAAACACAAATTGTCGTTCCAAACATCTGTCAGACGAAGTTTCGTTATTATCAATAAAAACTTATATCACTGAAATTTTAGCGCGGGATTGATATCTATTGAACGACCGGCCGAGTGGATGATTGCTGGCTGCGTGGACCAACGCGGCAGCGACGACGACGACGATGGTCCAGCATGGGTCGTATCTCTAAGTGGACTGTGCCGGACGTGCGCCAAGTAGCGGCGTTGGGGACCTGGTCTCGGGCACTGCGCTCGCTTCGGACGCGTTCGGCTCGCCTCGGCCCGAGCGCCGAGGCCGGACACCCCACGCGCGCACACGACGTCTCGTCTCTCCATACGGGGTGGTTTTCACCCCCAAGAGTAGTGGGGGTAACAGTAGCTCTTTCTCGCTCGCTCTGTAGCCGTGCTATAACATCGCGAAGGCTCTCCCTCGCGCACCATCCCGCTCTCCCGTTTCTCCCTCTCTCGCGCGCACCGATGCCTTTGCATTCATCGTGTCCTTGTTTATTTCCCAAGTTCTGTATCATCAGCCGTCCTTATTCGACGAGCATAGGTGCTCCCCCCCGCTGATATCTCCCTCTTCGTCGCGTATGCGTGTGTGGCTCGGCGCGGCATCGTCTCGTATCCGTCTCTTCGCATTCTCGAATTACGCTGTCACGAATTATTATTGCAATTTTGGATATTTCTTTGCTTTTGTGTCTGATAGACGTGGGGTATAGTCATTATTTTCTTTGCCTTGTCGAGTTCTTATAGATTTCTGGAGAAAGGAACGAGTGACCGTCCGGGGCAGGGCGGTGGGGAAGCTACAGTCGGGTCAAACGTTCGACAGGGTAGGAGTGACGGGTTAATGATGTGCGTCGGCCGACGTATGCAAATCACTCTTGTTTTGCTGATGTTTAGGATTTTAATTCATGCGTCGATGTGAGCTGGCTTGTCAGCGATCGACAAGTTTCTTGATTTAAGATTCTTCATGAGTGATCAAAGTGACAATGTGATGTTGAAAGTTCAAATACATTTGGTGCCGATAGATTTATTTTAATCATTTCTTTGTTTTAAAGTTATTAAAAAAAAGAAATTATTAAAATAAACGTTAATTAAGTCACTTATTATAAATAATACATTTATTTATAAACATACATTTTATTTTAAGACATAACTTGATACATTCTTTATAAAAACAAAATATTTGTTAATATATTTTACAACATTACAGTTTTCCAACGATTCCATTGTTTGTATATAATTGTTATTGCATTCGTAAATATAGTTTTTATTTTCTTTAAATTTGATTTTAAATTTTTTATTTTTAATGTAAGATTGTAAAATTGTTTGTACTTATTAAACCGTATTTAAATTACGTTATGGATATAATAATTTTTAAGTACAAATATTAACTAAAATGAAGAATATTTACAACACTATTAACGACCTTTTTACATATTTCTTTCCTTCAAAAAACTTTCAAAATCATGCAAAAAATGTTTATATTGATGTTTTATAGAAAAATAAAAATGTTTCGATGCGTTCTTTGAAGGGAATTAAACAAATTACTCAAAGTACATAATATTTCTAAGTCAAAAATAGAAAAGAGAAAAAAATGAACACAACATTTTGAAAAAGTTATGATGAACGTGAATGAAAGACGTAGTAACATACGGATAAAAGATAAGATTATTGTCTTAATGATTATACTGTCTTGGTCAATCGTTCGGTCAATACTATCGAACAAAAACAATCTGACCAAGTGGTATAGATTTCGTGGACGGCTGTGATCGTATCGCACATTCATTTATCATTTGTATTCATACAGTTTTTCTTATAATTTCGTTGGCCAATCTAATCGGCTTTTAGTCAACTTCAATATACATGATCAAAGGCGCGGGGAAACGAACACAACTTTTCGCACGAAACTTCAGAAGAAAAATATTGTTTGTTCATTACTTTTGAATAAATCACATTAACAACAATCGTGACTATTAACTTCTGTTGTTGTATCAAATGATTCATCATTATCTACATTCGTAATCATATTAAGTGTTAATTACACGTCTAATATTAAACTCATAAATCTTCCTTGTGCTTGTAATTATATTGATTACATGCCATATAAAATCAATTAATAACATAATTGCATTTTGCGGAGCAGCACAGTACATAAATAATTAAGCAATCGAAATATCACTAGACTTTTTCCAAAAGACTTATCAGATAAGAAGTTGCACCTATCAATCATCTTTAAATACAACTGTGACATTCACTTTTCCAGTTGTTTCACGCTCGAAACTGTATAGTTCTGATTATGTTGTTACACGGCATTGTGTCTTATATTTGGATTTCTATCGATTTAAAAATTTGAAATAAGTTTCTCGGATTTTTTTAAATTCTGTCTTTGCATAAAATTTTTAAAGAATGTTAATAAACTATGGTATATTTATATATTTGTAACTCAATTTCGTATATCTTGATTTAATTTAAAAATGAAAATTATAAGCAGGGTCTATTACACAAAATACAGCAGAAAACGTATTGTCAATACTTAAAATAAACTGAATTTATTAAATTTCTTATGATAAAATAGTACATTTGAAAATTTAGCTTAAATATATTTAAAAAATATACCCATTAACAAATATTTTATATCTTATAATCGAATATAGTATTTATATGTTTTTATTAAACGCATTTTTGTTAACATTTTCCTATTTTACCAAAACCGTAATTTCTTATGACCTAAATTCATCTAACATTTAACATATCTTTTAATTAAATTTTCGTAATTAATTTCAATTTTTCGTTCGAAATGTTAATTTATACTTTATTATATAATAGAAAAACGCACAAAATATATCATTATTTTTACAAATAATTTTATTAAGTTGTGAAAATTAACAAAATAATTAGTAGTTGTAAAAATAACGATTATTCTCGAGCATAAAATGGCTATTATGCGAGCCTTCAAGTAACGATATTTGCTTTCTTTGTTGATGCACATTATCTATCGACTCTCTCTTTGGTTCAGTTCCAGGTTGAGAAAAAAGAGGGATTAGGAAAGGATTCGAATGAGAGGGAAATGCAGTGGGAGACGAAGAAACATGTGTAAGTTTGTAGACAGTTTGTGTATGTGCCGGGCAAGACGAAGAAAGAGGTATTCACTGAGTGAGAGTCGGAGTGCAGAACGAACGCTTGGTGGGGAGAATTGTGTGTGAAAGATTGAAAGAGAGGACAAACCTCCTTCGCGACGAGGCGCGAGGAGTGAAACGATAGGACGTAGATGCATCGAATGCGTGTTCTCTCTTTCTCTTTTTATCTATCCATCTTTCTCGGTGCGCTTATGCCGGTCAATGATGACTGAGGTTCAGGTGCTCCGGTTATCATTTCCAAATAAATGTTACGTCAAACAAGCAATATTATTTTTTAAACTAAAATGATTTTTTACTGTTAATAAGAATTGCTTTGCAAATGAAAATCTTTTGTATGTATTAATTTATCAAAATTGAAAGTAATTAATGAATTAATGGCATAAATATCCACCGTTTCAAATATATACACATTGAATATTATCAAGGAATTCATGGACATTTCGCAACTATTTCATAATTGAAAATTTGAAACAGAAGAGTTTTGTTAAATTGGGCACATAATATAAATGTTGTCTGATATTAATTCTCCCCTTCACTTCTCAAGTGCTAAGAATATTTCCCAGGCTTGTTAGTTTCTAACATCTTCCAAAGTGAAGCGATTTCAAACAATCACCGAGAATTATCCGTTGCGGTTTCTTAAACCACACATGGTCTGGACAGTGTCACCGAATCTTGCTCGTCCAACTTCAGTTCTAATATAGTGATGTAATCATTTTATCTGACCAGCTATAAATGTCATTTTGGAGTAACTATTCGTATATAATTGATTATTTTCCAATTAATATAATTTTTTGAATAAATGTTATATTTGTAAATGTAATTTGCACTTTACAGAGTAATTGAACATGAATAAGATTTTATTTGAAAAACGTTGTAACATAAAAATTTTATTGAAATCTTGCACCTAAGTGATAAATTCAAGTACGACCCCCATGCTTTAAGTGGAAACAAAAAA
Organism: Gryon sp. ZL-2020; assembly: GCA_022817425.1. Lineage (NCBI taxonomy): Eukaryota > Metazoa > Arthropoda > Insecta > Hymenoptera > Scelionidae > Gryon > Gryon sp. ZL-2020. The sequence continues at coordinate 36,433 of JABFPJ010000149.1, read as the reverse complement.
CGGGGCCACAAGATTTAACGTGTATGCGTTTCGTGTGTGAACATTGTACACGTGTCGCGTTTTTATCGAGTAAACTTGCGGTTTACTCGTTTAATTTAATAATGTATTGATTTGCGTTCATAGAACAAAATCACGGATTGTTTTAGGCTTCAAATTTGAGATAATTGAAGATGATGCAAAATATTTTTTACAAATATTTTCAAATCTGCAGTTAAAACAGAATAATTAAAAATATTTTATAAATAATCGAAAATTAAAAATTATAAAAATCTGAAATGAAGCAAAAAAAAAATAAATTAAAAAAATTATTCAATAGGCCATTAGGAATATGAGAAAAAATAAAAAGTCCTCTATCAAGTGGATTATTTATTTAATTTTACAAGTTTAACAAAAAAAAATAAAACTTAAAATTATTCATTATAATTTAGTCATTCTAAATGTCTACAGCTATTTTTATCGAATATATAAAAATGTGTAAGTTGAATAAATGTAATTTCTTAAATATGCATATAGACCATATGGACGTTTGTGTTTGACGACACGCTGAAATTAAGGTGAATAAGTTTTTATTATAACAAGTCACAAAAGACTGGATAACAACTGACTAAATAAACTGGTCAGCATAGTCAGTACACAATGAATCTTATCAGACAAGATACTTATGATTTCAAAGCAAATAACGTATTTTCGATGTGTCCAAATGTGTTATATTCGATCGATTAAAACGAGATATCTGTCTGTTTGATATAATTCGTATAAAAAGCAAAAGACGCCCGCATTTCTGGACTTATCAAACATTTCGAAGGTCGACAAAATTTCAACAACGCCTTTATATATACTGCGCGTGCTAATGTAATTGACAAATTGTAAAGTTTCGCTTCACCATCGAAAACTAATTTGTATTCTTGGTAAGCTTTGTTCGTGGAAACTTTAGTTTTAACGAAGAGTCGAGTGGTCCAAATGGCGTGTTTCGACAATCGTGTCACAAGTGGTCAGCACTGCTCTTTCATTTTTTATGACCTTTCTGGTGAAATGTGTGTTACTCAAAAAGGTCATTCATTTTTTATGCTCTAAATTTAGGGCCATGCTTTACTTTTTGCTCTTTTTACTTCAATAAATATTACAATAATTTTTGATAAGAAGAATATTTGGGTTAAGTAGAAGAAAATTATTGTTACATAACAAATTACTAAAATAACGAACAGTGAAAATACTCCTGCTAAACTGAAATGTAAGATAACATTTTTTTATTCATCTTTTTATTCACTATTTCAAAAAGATATTTTGGGGAGAGTAAATTGAGTAAAAAATTTATAGTTGTTATAAAAATAAACATTTGTTAATTGAAATTATATGTTGTAAGATGTTAAGTTCAATTAATGAAATATATTTTTCTATCTTATAATACGTTTTTTGATTTAAAATATAAATGTAGACTTTAAACACTCACTACTCAATGTTAACCATTATCCTAAAGTACTGATAATTATAATATGCGAATATATAATTGTATGTGTTAAATAAAAAATACAGGAAATTTGTTCACAATTTGGCTTTTGAAATATTTTATAAATATTAACTTATTCACAGTATAATTTTATTTTTAAAATTGTGTTATTATAATATATTGTATGTATTTAATATTAATAGTATATTACGCAACAAGGAAGATAAAATCGGGAATCTGTTTTCCCGAGTGGTGTTTCTAAACTGAAATGGATTCCCGATCATCTCCCATGTTGCGTACAATATTTTTCGTTACGAGAGCAGGAATAATACCGTTTTCCAAAAATTCCCTAGGAAGCGAAAGGTCATTTTCCCTCCTTGAGTGATGAAAAATATATGTCATATATGATATTTCTGTTTTGCTAACACATTCGAAATAAAATTAGCAAACTTTATTAATATAATATATTCGCAAAACGAAGTGTTTTTTATTAATACTGCAATATCAATGTTTTGTAAAATAAACTACTATTATTTATATAACTATTGTTAAATAAATAAAGTTGTCAGAATTTTACATGTTTTATAAAACTAACTTTTTTCCCCAATTTTCTTCAGCGCATGTATTAAATCCATTAATGATACATCATTAAACATGTTCCAACATCTTTTTTAAAAAACCAAAATTCCAGAATATAGCTGACAACTTTTTTATTTTAACTGCGTCAAGTTGCGTTAACGCCCGTTTATTGGGGCCGGACGTCGTATGTCAGCAACAGGCGCGGGTTAACGATTCATAAGTTTAATTTTCGAAAGGCTTTTTTTATTTCTTTTAGCGGTTCACATGAGCATCTGGTCATCTTTTGACCAACGTCTGAGCTTGGGCATCTGATTCAAAGTGTTGCTTAATTTCTCCTACGAAACTATAATCTCACGTCTAAGCATATATGTACATATATATGTATATTCATATACATATATGCGTATATTTATATATAAACTATCGCGTAAGCGTCGAACGTGGCCAAAAGCGCTGGACGCAAACGGTGTGGTAAGGCGCGTCGCGCGCACATGTGCTCGCTCGTAGTCGCCAGACAGATCTTTTTTGCTTCGGAGTAAAAATAATCTTTAAAAACCCCGGGAACAGGATGCTTAGCTAAAGTGAACGGGGGGAGGCTGCAGAAGGAGAAAGGGAGAGCGAGAAAGAAAAACGAGCGGGCATCGTCACCAAGATGGTCCGCGCTGCGTTTTTTCACCCTTTGGACAGGCGAAGGAGTCTGTAACGGGTGTTCAGAATTAATGCCATGATGCCGCGTCAACGCAACAGAAGCACGTGCGTTGGCGTAGAAAAATATGCAACGACACGGATTCCCGAGATTTATTTCGTTTTGACTTACTCGTCCAGCAAAAATATTGTATGTTCATGAGTGAATAGAAAAACAGGACATATGAAAAGTGGCCTGTTTTGTATTTTGTGTTCCTGTAACAAGATGCTGCTTAATTAATATTAAAACATCTGGTTCAATTAATTCATGTCACATCATTTGACCAATATTGTATTGTTTTCTACAAATATATATAATTTTCATTAAATCTTTTTTCCTTGGTATAAATTTTAAAAACGTAGTTTGAGTAAGGAAATTGAAATTTAGTTTAATTAAATGAAAACAAAAAATATTTAAAAAATAAACGTTAACGCTGTTGAAATAACTTATTTTATTTTAAAATAATTAGACAAAATGAGACGATGACGTTGAAGTAATAAATGAAGTAAGTTTTCTTTCAACACCTCGAAGAGACGTTCATCCGGCCTTTTGAAGTGCTTTTTGGTATTCTTTTATTTGAATTCGCGAAGTCAAGCCTGGGCGAATTCATGCGTTGTTCTGACGCATTCGACATTTACGCAGCCGAGGAGGACACAAAAGTGATACAGAAAAAAGCACAGTGACCGCTATAAGCTGGATGTATGCAGCATGTGCTTGCTGAAGCGGCAGATACCAAATATAACCGGCGGCAGACCCCTTGCCAAGGGTGATTCGACGTTTGGACTTTCCATCGTGCACTCGCCTCGTCGTCTTCCTGTCACGTCTTCGTCGTTTTCGTCGTCTCGATCTTTCTTTTCCTTCGCTCCTTGTCGTCATCGTGCTTCTGTCCTGCACTCCCTAATTCATGAACCCTATCATATTGTTAAAAATAAAGAACAAGAGTATCGTAAGTTTTCCAAGAAGCGAGACCATTTGAAGAGGAACCTATTTTGAAGAGCAATGCCAGATCACAACTTGCCAACGATTCTTCGTTGATTGTCATTAATTAAAAATTTTTTTATCTGATTTCTTTACTTTATTTTTCTGTTTTTCAGCACACTCAAAAAAGGTCCAATTTTAAATCACTTAATTAATTTTAATAAGTGGAATTATTACCTGTTTCGGTATTTAATGTGGTAATGATAATTGCATTTTGAAGAGAAAATTAAAATTGCAAATAAATAAGTCGTATAAAACGGTTGAATTTGCGTTAATTTAGTTGCATTTAATGACTTTTTATAAATACTTCGTATGGTACATGAATGCTCTATTTTTAAATATATTTCTTTGACCCTTCATCACATCTGTTACCATCAGTAAGATACTTCACAACTATAATAAATTATATTTTTTATGCTTCCAAGATCGGTCAATAGTATTAAATTATTTTTTTATGCGACAAAATATAAAACTATAATGCGCGATTTTTCACGAATTAAAAAATATCTTAACATTTTAATTATAAAACTAGACTTTATTGCTAAGATAATGTTGTATTATTTAAATATTCAATATTATCAACTGAAAGATTTTATAACGTAATGGAATTAATAAAAAATATTAAGTTTTATTCATTATAATTGCTTACAATTGTTAATAAGTTAATAAAGATAAAATAATCACACAGATAAAGCGAATAAAAGAATAATTAAAAAAAAACTATATAAGCAATATACAAGTTGAACTGTTATAAACATAAAATTTAGTCAATTCATTAAAAAGCTATAAACTTGAAAACATTAGAAACACAATACGAGCCCCTCAAATTCATGAAATTCAAAAAGAATCGTTCAATTATGTATAAGCGTCTCACGCTAATTGTAATCTGCGATTCAAAAAAGATGACTTGTCTTGTCTTCTCTTGACTCTCAGTTCTTTCGTCCTTCATCGACAATCAGCTTGGTAGCCAGGAAGAATTTTTTCCCATGTCCACTTTTGCATAAAAAAATTCTCACCGTACTGTTTTCGCACAGCCTTCGTGCATCGCGCTCTTTTTTCCCTATCGTATTCTTTGTCTTGATCCCGTTAAAAAACTGACAGCCACATACAGTATCATTCTTAGGGGTGCGTTAGGTGCATTCCTTGGGTGTTCATATGAAATACATGCTCAAGGAACCCTCAGCTTGTTTTTTATGAGAACGAAAATCGCTACTGAACGAAATCGGAAACTAAAGGAGGAAATCGAATATTAGCTTTATTTTTTTATGCAATATAAATTTTATTTTAGTAAAAAAAAATTGATCTAGATGTACTAAATGCAAAATTTAAAACTTGATCTTATAGAAATTTATGAATAGTTTTTTGAAAAATTCAAATAATTAAAAAAAATTTTTTTAGATAATATTTTTGTATTTATAAATAAATATGTTTTAAAATACTTATTTTGTTTTGCCCAGTATTATAAAAATGAAAATATAAGAATGTATAACAAAAAATAAAATTTGTTGGCAAATTGTTTACATTATTTTTTGAGTCGAGTAATAAATCTTTTATAATCAGCAAAGCATTTCTTTTGCTATCCTAAAACATTCTGTACAGATCAAAGTGGGAAAAACATACAGGATCCCATCGACGGATGCACCTTGTGTGAAGGGAAAACGTAAAAAATGCTTACGGTACCCCAAGTGGCACAGATTCTTCTAGGCGGAAAGTAAAAAACGCGTTCCAATGGCAAAAAAGTATGAAATATACTGTTATGTCGGGTGTGTGGTGGTACGCCACCCCGAGAGAGACCAATCACAGCGGGAGGGTTCGCTATAGACTGCGCATTTTCGATCCCGCGACTTTCCCGCAATTTTTCCCTAAAAAACCAGGAGCCGCGTGAGAACCTATCGCGCAATCAGGACATGAGAATTTTAAGTTTCGGTAAATCCATCGGAACTTGCATTGGGAGTTTTTTCAGTACGAGTTTTTTTATCGATCTTTATGATCAATGTTGAAATTTGTAACCGTATTTATCATAAAAAATGAATTTCCTCGTATGTAGTCCTATAAACTAAAAAAACGATTTACCGAAATTTTGAACGAAAATTAAAAATTCGTTAAATAAAGATAATTAACAAAAATTAAGTTTTGTCTTTTTATGTGTCTTAATTGAATTACTTTATATTTATCTTTTATTTAATTCAAATTTTTCTTCTATTTATTTTTTTATATTTTTTTATATTTTTCTTTTTATATTTATTTTCAATAAAACATAAGCATGAATGCGCTTCACAAATATCAGTGAAAAATGAAAGGTATAAAAAATAATATTTCAAAAATATTTTAAGGTTGTTGTATATATGCATTTATGCTGTTTTGAAATTGAAGAACAAATTATATATATAAATTAATGTTTATATACTTTCAAATAAATATATATTTTCAAAATATAAGCTGTTCTAAAGTCGTTTAATAATTTAAGAAGAAAAAAAGATTGAACTTCGGATCTTATATTTGCGCAGAAACTGGAGTGATCATATATTTATAAGCGACTGTCCGTTGCAGTCCATGTTGTGTACACGTGTGCACGTATAACGGCGTCTGCAATGATATAAAATTCGTTCGAATAAGAACACATATGTAATTGCTAATTATACTCACATTCATATAGATATATATGTATATAATAATAATTTATTATTCGTCTATAAAGTGAGTATATATATATATATATAAAAAGTTTCAAAAGTTACATTACAAAACATTACAAAATTATTTTGCAAAACTGAAAAATTTTTGAAATTAATATGAAAATAACACGTAAGAAATTAGAGCGATCGTAGGAAAATATTTATTATATTTAACATTTATGAATTTGAAATGATCATGTTCATTCTTTGATTCAATAGAAATCTAAAAAACTCGAACCGGTGTGACGGTATTAATGTCACTAATCCTACATGATATATTCTTGTCAAATGAGACTATTTTTGTGGACCCTTTATTGTAGTCTTATACGATATTGAATTACAAAATTTATGTATTTTGACTGACGGCATACAGTCAAATCAATTTTATTGTTATCTTTACACGAAATAATTCAAAATTTTTAACTCTCTTATAATTATTTTCAAATTTAGTACACATACATGATAATTTGTGTAAGTTTTTAATATAACGATATAAGAACAATAAAGAACTGCTGCAAATCAATCAAGAAAATAAAAATCGAAGACACTAAAGATAAGCTCATAAAGTTGTTTCAAAATTGTGTTAAGCATGACGCGAATTGATGGCTTTTTGCTTGACAAGTCTGGCATGAATTTTCGGTCTCGCATCGAAAAATAATCAGTATTCTCGGTTATTAGGTCCGATTGTACCCAATCGTAGTTCAACAACAGAGAGCGGCGGGGTCATCAAAGTCTGCGGGGCATCCTCTTTCACAGCCATCATATAATCGTCCGCCACCCTCTTTGCTCCATTAAGCCATTGAAGCAGCGTTTTGGTGAGTGAGGGGCCATGTTCTATCCATAGACTAGGCGCCCGACGTGGGCCCCTCAAGCCGTTACTCAAGACTCAGAAGGGCCCCGTCCATCGTTTACCTCTTTCTCTTGAATCAAAGTTTAGTACGCGCCAGTGGGACGAGGATGACAAATGCGACTACCCCAAAAATCTTATGACCGCCCCTTCCGCAGCGGCAGATGGCTGCCCAAGGGGTAAGAAAAAAACGTGAAAGCCGAAGACGAGAGAAAAAAAAAAGGATGAGAGAGATTTATAAAAAGCGATTGAAAAACCAACGGGCCCCAAAGGCTGATCCGCTCCACGGACCACGTGTGTATTAGACGACTCTGGCGCAAGGATCTCACGTTATTCCGGTGCATTCGACTCTCCTTTTTTTTATTTATCGTCTTCGTCTCCCTGGACGACTATGCCGTCGATCGAATTTCAATCATTCATCCGCGATATCGCATTGCCTCTTTAATTGTACGAATCGCGGATACTTTTGTGCTGCTTGGACCTATGAGATCGGCACTTGCGATCTCGGTCCCCCGATGCGCCGCGGACATTCTGCTATCTCTATCGCTACTACAACCAGGTGTGACCTTATTTCCAACAGACGTGGGAGATTCCCCAGACTTACGAGAACCGAATACATTCACGCTTCAGGGTGCTGATGTGTTTATCATGTATTAATTATGAATCTTTTTCATATTGTTTCTTATATGTTTGTTCTTATAATTTAACAAGGAGAAGACAATATTTTAATTTTACATTTAATAATAATATAATACGTATTATTATTGATTATAATGACTTGACAAATGAAAAATAAATTACGTTATGCGAGAATAATGTTCATTTTAAAGTATAATTACATTAATCTCTTAATTTATAATTTGTTTTAATTATAGATAATTGTAGACAAACGGATTGTTTATAGTTGTTTAAAAGTAGTGTAGCATTTATAACACTGATATTATAATTTGGAAATGAATTGTAAAAAAGTGTGAATAAGAATCCCTCCATATAATCCTAAGTATCCTATGAGTAGACATGAATCTCAGGTAGTACAATAGAAAATCAAAAAAACTATTAGATGAAAAAAATTTCTTAGCGCTGACCAGCTGACCAGCCGTGGGAAATGGAGGTCAAATTAGTTGAGTCAAATCTTTTTTTAGAAGATTATTAAAATGTTTTTTAATTGCCGGTGTTAGAAAAATACAAACAAATTGAAACACATTCCTTCAAAATAAAGTTAAAATAAAAACTTTTCCGTTTCAAATATTATTGACCACAAATAATTATTGATTCAACTTTTATTTTCAATGTATATATAGTTTATTCATTTTTATTTTTAATACAATTTTACGTATATAATTATTAAAGGCAACTCTCTAAATTTGAATAAGTGCATAGTTGTCTTCTTATTTAAAAATGTGCATATACACTTACAATAATTGAATATTATGGCAAAAATATAAGTCGTCTACTTATTGGGTATAAATAAATATGCACTTAAAATAATTGAAATTTTATATATCCAAATTTACAAAGAATGTAATAAAAAATTTTTTTAAATAAAATAATTAATAGGACTAAGTAGCTGGCAGGTTGTTTTAGGATATTTTTTTCGATGCTGCGAGGGGAGCAATGCATTTTTCATGCGTTTAAAAATAAGTGGTTGCTCAAAGCAAACTAGCCAAGGGTCACTCACTTCTTGACGCCGTGACAAAAATAGTCGTCAAAATAGAGAAGGAAAGAAAAAAATTATTTTCGCCGCTTAGCGCTGACTACCTCATGTGTAGCTATTGTGAATAAGATTCCAAACGTCAACATTTGACACAACAAAATAAAATTATTCACATTTTAAAAGAATATTTTTTTTTAATAGCAAATAAAAAGTATACATACTTGGTTTCCAATTTAATATTTCTTCAATATAAATTGAATACTATTATTTAATAACAGTAATAAATACATTGTTAAAAATGAAAAGTAATATCAAGTTAAATCGAGTTAAATCAACTCGACTATCAGTTGAATTGAACGGATTTTAGTTAATTTAACTAATATATGATTTATTTAACTTAAAATAAAGTTGATTTTTAAAAATTTTTTAACAGTGTAATAATTGAAAATGCATATTTTTTATATATCTGTGGTAGGAAGAAAAATTAACTTAAGTGTATATGAAATCGTTAAATACTCAACGTCTTTCCTTTCCGCCATAAATATATTTTATGAAGAATTCAGATAAAAGAAATTAATTGATAAAAAATTAAATAGTCGATTTAAAAAATGTACAAAGTAATAATGTTTGGATATATATATATATACATCCAAATTAGGTTAGGTCATTGCTTCAATCGATAACAAATGTTCTCCTGATGTTAGTTTCTCAACCAAACTCGGTTGAAGTTTTTTTCCCTTCTTGTTTACTTCCGTTACCGATTCGATCGCGAGGTCCGAATTTGCCGCATCAGTTCGGTCAAATTTTTCACGGTGTCGATTCTATTATAGGGGGCGCTGCCCGCTTGTCATATTTGTATATGATGGACGATTCTTAGCGACAAATGTACGCAAGAGGAACAAACAGTTTTTCACGATGACGAACGTATTTTATTCATCGATCTCACCGGACGCACCATATTTCGGCAATCATCGTTGATTATGACCGGTCGGATAGTCGCGTCCGATTTAGCGATCATCCGTAACTCAAAGAATCATATAGGACAATTCTTGGCAACAAAAATGCGCAGATGACATTTCGTTCTTTCGTCACATTAATGCTAACCGATGCAATTTTTTCTGAAAATCTGTTTTCTTTATGTTTGACAAAAAAATATTTTCTTTATAACTGTTAGACATTTCAGTTTCTTAATGTTCTTATATATCACTAAATAATGTTACAAGTTGAACTAATAATAAAGCTTGCTTTGTATTATCAGTTACTAGGAAAGATCTTCAGAACTAAGAAATAACTCGTTATCAAAGAAATAAAACAAACGATTACCTGAAGTCTTATATTGCATATTAAAAATATCTTAAATGAAAAGTTGAAAAAGAAATCAAACAAGGTTTTTTATTTACTATATAAGCAAACGTTTCATTTAGTTAATCAACAAATAATTCAACGGAAATTGCATTCAAAGTTGTTAAACGTAAACCAAGTGATTAATGGTTGGGGGCCAAATTTAAAGTAAACGTGCAGTCTTGGATAAGAATGTCCATAAGGATGATCTCGGCAATAAGAAAGATCGTAATCTTTTGCTTCCTCTGTCTTCTAGCCGTCCAAAATTCAATTAAAGTTTTGATACGGGCACTATATGCGGCTGTGTAAACGAAAATTTTGCAAGCTCCATGAACTTTCCTTAGCTGAATACACATCATTGGCTTTTCTGTCTACACGGACCCTTGCGGTGATTCGTAAAACGATTAGCCGCCGCGAGCCTTTTGGGTCAGAAAAAGTGCTTAGCCGTAGGCTTATTATTTCCGGACGAGCATCGGTGTGTGTTTCGCGTGGGAGACCGGTTGGTCTAAGCCCCAAAAAAAAGAAGACTTGGAAAATCAAAAATAGGATGTAACGCGTATCTTTCAATCTCTAAATTTATCTCAGTCGATTTGTCAGAAACATAGTCATGGTCATTGTGACAATATCGACTTTTGGCTCATTTGGGGGGGGGCTTCTTTTTTATATCTATTATGTTTTCTGTCACTTAGCTTACAGTCAACAAAAAGGGACGCTGCATATAGACAGTCCACTTTTCGAGCAGACTACCGTTTGGATAATTCCAGCTTTAATACTATATTAATGCTTCGTCGATGATTTAGATATTTTTCTTTAAGTCAAGTTTTTATGACGATTTTTTAAGTACTAATTTTTTAAGGAATTAACAAAAAACAAAGAAATTAGTTACAAAAGAAGAAAAAAAGAATAGAGTAACTAAGCAAAAATATACAGTGCAATTGTAGGCATTAGTAAATAGTAAAAATAAACTTTTATTTTTCTCCTCAAACTTAAAAAATATTTGTATCTTGTATTCTATTTATAGGTTACATAAGTGACCAAGGACAAGTGGACATTACAGAAAACTGGAACACGACTCTGTAAATGTGTTTCTATCGTTAACATTAATACCGACACTTTTCGTTGAGAATTGCATATGATTTTGCATAATTGCGTGTTTAACGTACCCCTGGTACAATGAGGGTTAGATCGAATTTATCTCATTGACCCTCACCTGTCCGAAACGATGCGGGCTGTATGGGGACACTGACCATCTACAGACTAGTATTGAAAAAATGCTGTAGACCCTTCTTTTGAAATGATGCACGTGTATAAAAAAAGGAAATAAAAAAAGAAGCATAAAGAAAAGTGCTTGAGTGGCGTTGTCTGTAGGACTATCACTGTAATTGGATCTATACATTTATAACGAATTGAATGAAAGGGTCAGACACACGCATTATTCATTCCGCATTATCATTAAACAGATCAAAATTTAATTTAGAAAAATGATGTTCTTGCATTGTCCATTGAGTTTAAAATGTCGTGACCTAGAATAGTAATGTTAATTACACCCACGCGTTCAAATACAAATTTTAATATTTTACAAGCCAATATGATGCAATAAAAGCAGTATATACAAATATTGCCAATTTCACAATTACTTTTACTTTCATCCAAATCATTGTTAGTTTCTTAAAATTGATATCATAAAGTACATTATATTTTTGAATCTGGCAATTGAAAATACGCACATCTTTAATGTTGGAATGTTTAATGTGTTTTTGTGTATAAAAGATATTTTGAAAATACTCGCGATTGTATGACATTTATTTGATTCAAAGAAAGTATTGTACATATTTTTTTCTTGGGAAACAATACATGTTGAACATTGACATTTAGCGGTGCAAAAATTTAAAGGTTTGTAGAATAGGAAAGTTAAGTTGCGACTTTATTTGTTAGACCGTTGGATAAATGCCCGAAGCTAAGCAAGAGCCTCACTGACGATTCTGACCGGTAACGAAGCTCCTACGCAAAACAATTGCAAACCCATTACTTTCTCCGGCGTGCCTGTACTTCTATTCGAATGCATCGATGCAGGCCGCAGATGCATCGGAGATGGACTAATACAGGCGCGTCAAAAACGGCATGCCGAGCTGGTGGTCACGCTCCGAACTCAGATGCTAGAAAGAGTAGGATATTGATGGCAGGAGCCGAACAAAGAAGACAGCTATGTATTATTTCGTTATGTGTGGAGTTTAAGGAAAGGAAAATGTGTGTTGTGTAAAACCAGATCAAAATGATTACTGAATAATAATTTTTGCATCAATGTTTTACATTTTTTTACAAAGTAAAAATAATTATGAAAAAAAATTATCAAAAATGTGAAAACTGAATATTAAAAAATGTTATTTCACTTTGACATATAGAAATGTCAAATGTATTTTTTTCCTCCGCATTCTTACTTTTACTTGTTATTAATGTGCGTTTTTTAACCTACACCCTCATTTACTTATCATATTTGAAATGCATGTTAGTGACAGTTTGCAAATACAAATTCTAAATGGAACCCTTCAAAAATTAAATAATCAATGTATTAAAAGATATAATATTGAAGTATTATCGACGTCTGACAATTTTTCTGTGCCATATCGTCTTCGATCGACAGTATTCGACCCGCATGAATACTCTGTAGATCCCAGAATGTAGTCATTTTGACATTCGTCTTCTCATTTGTAGGTCCCGATGTTTCAGTGATCTTCACAATGGAACACGTGTCAAAACAATCGGCCTACAGGTGTGTCATTATTTGTTGGCCATTACGAGGTCAAATTATATACATACTGTTTAATAAAAATATGAAATTGACTTGAAGAAACCAGAGATAAAAAATAGATCGGAAAAAAGTACGTAGGTCGTATTTGAATTAACATATGTATATTAATAAGTAATATGACGTAGCGTTTGGAATTAATAATTTCTTGATTTAAATTATAAAATGTTTGTGATTGATAATATAGCGAAAAAATCATTGTCATGTTTGATTTTGAAATCTCGCTTTAATAAGTTCAATAAGATGCTAACAGTATTAATATAAAAATAACAGAAAAAGCAGCTAAATTTCTCGCATACATAAAATATTAATAGATAATCTGAAGGTAAGAAAGGGGTGTACAAATAAAATATGAACAAATGATAAAAATAGAAAGTAATTACAATGACTGAATGTGAAATTCATGAATTAATCTGTAGTATATATAATTTTATCTCATAAGTAGAAATATATATTTATAATATGTGTAACCATATTCTAGATAAAATTATATTTCATTGAGTTTTTAGTAAACATATTTATTATTAATTTAGTATTAATAAATTGTACTGATAAAATAATTATTTGTTAAAAGAAATAAAATTAAATGTGTTTTCATTTTCAAAAAAGTAAAATTTGTATCTTATTTAATTTCCAAGATTATTTAAATTTTTGCCTAAATTAATTAAATAAAATATTTTGCCTAAAATAAATTAAAAAAAGTATTTATATAGTAAAATTATATTGGCTATTGTTTTGTATAATTTATAATTATAATTTAATTTATATTATTTCTACGCACTATTAAAAATGCAAAAAAATTTCGAAATAAGTAATACATCCTGCATGTATATTTCTAGACCAATCAATTATTATAACAAAAACTTATCACTTAAGTCATTCAAAGGATCAAGAATATATTCAAAACACATGTTCTATATGTTTTGTTTTGTTAGATGTTATGCAAAGTAAATCGCGTCAACATATTCGTCGCACAGGATGGAGAAAAGCATGGACATCGTAGGTGAAAAAGAAGACAAGAAATTGGTCGTCGGTATAGTTGGTGAAGGGTGTGCGGCAAGGTAGAAAAGTCAGAGCAAATGACAGAACCGTCACACAAAGTGGGAGCGTTCGTCTCGCGTAGGGCGATGGAGAAGGGAGAAAGAAGAGAGAAAAAAGTAATAATCATCGTCATTTTAATAATATGCAAAAGGCATATAGTCAACTTCTTCGTCGGCTAAGTGTGGCCACAATAGCGTTATATAATGACAAAGATACGTCGGGGACGGCTCCATATATACCTTTCGTTCAACAAAAGGCGCGGCATAGGGTCATCCTACCGGACCGGAACATGTTTTGTCCGGCCTGGACAAATATTAGCGATAATATTTCGAGACGTTTGTAAGTCAAAATACAAGATACAGAGCACGGCTGATATTTATAAATATGCATTTAACATAGCCAGTAACGTATTGTTGTCTATCTTCGCCCACGGCTTTGCTGAATTATGAAGTGGAGAACAGTTGGATGAACGGTTTAATTAATTTTCGTTGTAATTAATGGGGTGTTATGGTTATTGAAGATCATTAACGCAAAACAAGAGAGAAACTGATTCTTAGGTAGTGAAATGATGAAATGTTCTTATAAATTATTATTGTATTCAGTATGAGAATTTGTATGCAAGTTTTACGTGAGAGAATATGATGAAAAACATTTCCATATTATCATTGATATAATTATTGTGAGATTATATTGTGTACAACTGTAAGGATTATAAATGTGCAGTCTTTTATGTGAGCCTTCAAATTTGCACAATACTTTTTAAAATATTCTTTAAATTGTTTAAACCTTAATTTTGTTAAATTAAAAATAATATATCATTTTTAATTTTCGAAATTTCATTTTTTTATGCATGGTCATTTTTTGCATCTATTTGAATATATCCTTTCCACTATTTCAATTTGATGGTACACGGACTAATAAAGAATTACATGAATATATCTCATAATCATAAACGTAAGATCGTGAAGGTACAACGCTAATTTGAATGCCCCGTTTAGATGCCTAAATGTCTTGGTTCTTAAATGTTATTTCGATACAGTTGTAATACGCTTGAAATACGGTAACGTTGTATAAGCTATTACTTAAAGAGCTTGACGTTTCTTCAGACCCGTGCCTTGTTCTTTCTACATATACTTGTACACACACATACAACCAAACGACAGATCGTGAAAGATCACTTGGCAAAGATCGTCCGTGCGCAATGAGTGAGACACTAACTGAGCGAAAGAAAATCGATGCTAATAATGATACTAATTACCATCATGTGGACGATGAATTCCACGCGAGAGATATTATCTTGCGTTCACGGATACATAGAAGTTTGATGCAAATTTCTGCGATTATTTGAGAAACGCGCAGTAATATGTTTGTATTTGCAATCAAAATCGGATACTATCTAAATGTCGTTTGGTGGATCGCGGTATCCTGTGTCCCTTATCAATTATGGCAGCGTTATCAATAAAGAAAAATCTGTTGCTTTACAATTACTATATATACACTCGTTGAATATTCATCCTGGATTAAGGTGCTGAATATACCCATTTCACGGGATTTAATGCAACATTCCGTAGGATTTATCGCAAAAAATGATTTTATGATGAAGAAAAGGGTGGGGTGGTGAGGGGAGTTGTTCACACTTGAGGCAATATTGCAAAATGGTACTAATTTGACCTAAATCCATGAGTAAATCTTATTTAGCACTTTATGATCGAGTGACATTTCGTAAACAATATAACGTGACATTCCCGCGCAGTCATACTGTCACGAATGTCCGATGTAAAACAGCTTTAAAACAATTATGCAAATGAAAGTAGACATAAGAGTGTTAACTATTAGTATTCAGTTTTTCCTCGTTGATGTAATAAATTTCATCCCTTAATGGTTAACATTTATGGTGTTAACCTTTGTCTTGCACCGGCAAACATTCCTATCTCACATTATTATAATTTGTACAGCTAAGAGCACTTCAAAAACCTCTTAAAAATTACTTAATTCCATCGACTTCATACGTTAATTAATCTGATCTAAAGTTCGAATAATTCTTCTTCAACATCTTTAGTAAAATATATATTTAATTAAGATTTTTGTACTTTTTTTTCATTTTACTTATGAGAATAAAGTGTTGATGAAAGTATTAACTTGTTTAAATGATTTAGTATAGAATAATCTAGAGACAACTTTCACTTGCTACAAAATGTCTGTGACATTCACAAAGAAATTACCAATTATAATTTTGGCAGTTTGTAAAGAAACAATTATTATATGAAGTCAAAAGAGCCAATGATCGCGACACAAGGAGGACAATCGTGCGTATTCGATGGAGGTGTCACACACACGTGGGTGCAACTGCTTGAAAGTACCCCAGACCAACAGAGCCGAAATAAAAAGAAGAGGCAACAAAAAAAGGAGTTCGGGTCAGTTTGAATAATTTTGACCACACCTCTCGTCAAAGTAATACCCCAGCATATGAATACATACATTTGAATGTACTTCAAAGCGGAGGAAGTATTGTCACATCTTCGAGCCTGACAAGCAATTTGAATTCTCGACTGACCGGCATATCATTTCGTTTATTGTCTGGTACATTCTAATTTAAGCCACTTTATTTATTTGTGTTATACATACATAAATATCGTATACGTTTACAGATCTTATTATTTATTAATATATTATTTTTTTTTAATTTGATTTATGTTTATATTTTTCTCACCATATCTGCGTAATACCATTTAGAAACAAGTAACAAACTTAACATAAGAAAATTTTGTCGCATATTTTTCATAAATTTCATGCCATTAAATGTTCATTTGAAATAAACAAAACATGACAATTTTGTGTTTGCTCAGTTACACTGTCACAGAATTTTGTTTAAATGGTTCCAGATGAATTGCATTCATAATAATTAATACGTGCAGCGCGAACGGATTCGGACATTATGAAATCAGTGAGGTCAACTAATGGTTTTTACTTGACACTTTACCCGGAAGTTGACTAAAAGTTTTCTTCTAATACAATAATATTATTTATGTATAAGTAATTTATTTCAGTAGTAATTTTATTGAAAAAATGACTGTTTCATATTCTTATTTTATTGAAATTATATTATATATTTTTGTTAAAATATTCTTCTAACTGGAATTATCTGCGTGAATTTTGAAAATTTTGCCACTACATTGTGTGAACAACGGTAAATTCAATGGCAGATATCCGGAGCACGATTAAAAAATTAAGGAAGAAAAACGGTGAATTCCCATGGACCTAACTGTTCGATCTGCAGGACCTAATGTTTGAGGAGATCTCGTTTCAATTGAAAATCAACAACAAGCAATAAAGCTAAGGGACGAGAAGGAGGGTGAAACCGCGAAAGAGAAAATAAAAAAAGCGAGTGAGTGAGACAACGATTTCGTTATAGGTAAAAAACTGTATGTCCTAACGGATCTTGAGGTAAAAAAGGGGGGTTGCTGACTAAGGTAAAAGAGGAAGCCGTACGTGATTCAAGAAAACGACAAAGATAGACCATAGCAAAAAAGCTTTTGGTTTTTCTTCTACATGAGCATCTTTTTGCCGTGGCCACGAGAAACTACTTATCTTTACGATATTTGCAAGTGCTATCTAGTGGCACACATTTGAAGCGTTTATTTCATAATGAAACATAGCTTTATTAGTTTTAATTAAAAATTTAAGTTAATTTAATGTCCTTGTTATGTTTTTATATTAACACTCTATTAAAGTTCATAAATAAATTATAATATATATACAACGAATTAAAAATGTATTATATTTTTTAAAAAATAACAACTTTTTAATCATATAATTTTAGGAATTAATTTAACAATACATGCATAAAAGTTTTATAAAGTGTAACTTTTTATTTATTATAGCTTTATTTTTGTTCATTAAAATGTTTAATAAATATAAAAAGTAATATAATATTTTAATAACTACGAATATTATATTTCGTTAGAACTTTCAAACTATGTAATTGTTTTGTGTATAGAAAAAAACTTTATCCACCGAAAAAAAGGAAAAAAATTGGGAAGAATAGCGCTGGGTGCACTTGAGATGACGCAGTTCAGGGGCGTTTCATATATACAGCGCACGTCCGTGCCTTCTACCCGATGAACGGGTCCACTTTAAAACAAAGGATCCTATCAGATAATCGCTTTTTCAATATGAGGAGACGCGCATGAGGGCTGTCCACTGCAGACTGATGTTATGTCGCGATTAACTTCAAACAAGCTCATCGTCCAGCGTCTAATTTACTTCGCGAGTAAACTTTTTTCTCCCTATTTTGCATTCTGACATATTTCGCTGGATCACCCTTTATCTTATCATATTGAGGGGACAAATACTACGAGCTCGGTCAGAGTATGCACCTGTGGTTTCAATGAAAAGACATCACACGAAGAAATTCTGTTCAGATCAACAAATTTATTTGTGCTTTCTGAAAATAAAAATACACGAGTATAAATGAAATTACGAGAAAATTCTCTTTTATAAAATATGAAAGAGCTTCGATTTAAACAAAAATTTATAATCAGACTTTGTTCATTTACAGTGCATGACAAATTAATGAAAAATTGTTGATGTGAAATACAAAAAGATTATTGCTATAATTTAATGATTTATTCATTTTTTTTATTAAAATTTACATCTATATTATTTCTTTCACATCATTCAATGTAGCAAAATTCTTAAATACAGAACTAAATTAACAAAAGTTTCATAATCAACTAACAAATAATAATTAATGCTCATATTTTTTATATTGTATTGATTTTGGAATATTAATTAATTTAATAGCAATTAAGATTGTAAGTAAAAATTTGTATTAACTTCCACATAAACAGTTTTCATATTCAAAGTAATGAATTACTAGAAAAATTAGAAGCAAATAAGGACGACTTATGACGAAATGTTTGTCCTAACAGAGCAAACAACACATCGCAAATTGTAGACAATATTTGCAGTATTAAGTTATCTGAGGAGCTCTAGTCGCCAACTTGAAAGTCGCCAACGAGCTTCAGTAGAGAAGATAAGCATACGTATACATAATAGCAACGGCTAACGTTTAAATGGTTTGATAAAATTCTACTATCTATTTTTATGCTTAAGCATTTACCACCTGTATTAATATACTGATCTTCGTAACGTTCTGAGTTTCTATCATAAAATCAAATGTTTTCTTATGAATTCTATTAAAGATGTTCTAACTCTATTTTTTATATTTATAATTGCATAATATAAATTTAAAATTTCGAAAACGCTGTAAAATATAAAAGAAAATATTCTACTTTCAATTATTAAAATTAAAATGAATTTATAATTTCTCGTTAGAGTTTCAAAAAGTTTAGCATAAGTTTATAATTGTTTCTGTATGTAGAAAGATAATAATTTATTCATGAATAGTATTTTTCAGTGAAATAGTCTATTTATTGACTTCAAGAAGGCGTAAACTTCATTACAAATCATCATCACATTACACAAAGTTCCACGCTTCCCCTATATACTCCGTAACACATATGACTTAACGCTGTATTGGGGTGCATTTATATATGACATCTATGTTTCGCAAATTTAGACAGATTTCACTGATTTAATTAAAAATGATAATGTTCATAATTCGTAATAATTTATAAAATTAAAGGAAAGGAACGCGTAATTGTAAAAAAACAAAATAGTAATAGCAGCTGTATGGAAGTCTTGTTTGCTTTATTCTTATACTTTTCGTCACCTAATTGTCTTTCTTTTCTTTTCATTGGGTGGTCCACGCATCTTTAATCCTGAAATGTATTACAGCTACCACGATTCTTCGGATTTAAGGCCTCGCGGCCATTGTCATCCATGTGAGAAAGCGTCCATAGAACACCTCTTTTTACGGTGAATATGCCACAGTTTTCGACGTGAGAAGGCATATTATAGGCGTGAAACGATCCGTAATTTGTCATAAGATACTTTGGACATATCCTGACATTTTACAAAAAAATACAAAAGTATAACGTGCAATTTCAACGTTTCATGATGTTTCGCATTGACTGATTTCACTGATCCTGTATTTGTGACTTCATAGTTGAATGACTTTTCATAATTATCTATACACGAAATATATTGTTATTGGATACATAAATTTACAAGCAATTATTTTATAAATAAATATTCATATTTCGATAATTTACATTTTCGAACATTTTATATTAATTTTATATTGCATAAACATATCCTTAAAAAATGAAATAATAAACTAAAAAATTAAAAAATATATATAATTTCCAAATAACTTTGTTCATTTATTTGTTTGCATTATTTTATGCAGTCAAAATATTAATATTAAATGAACATATTAATTTATTGAGTTCAATACTAAATTTGGTTTAGTCTTAGTAACATCCGCTTGTTATGAAAAGAATCCGCATGTGAAGAATGGAAATTCTTCGTATTATTTTACCACGAGGATATCTATTTGTGAGAGAAGAAAAATAATCTTGCGTTTCTCCTCATGTGACAAAAGGAAAATTAATTTATGTACAGATTAAATAGAGAAAAACTTCATCTATTTGAGATTAAGTTCATTATATGTCAATTATGTTCGATTCTAATTGCAAGATAAAGAATCGCAATATGAAGACAATAAACATGTTTTTATATATTATTAAGAGTGTTTTAATATTATTAAGAAAAATAATATTATTAAGAGTGTTTTGAGTATACACAGTCAATAGAATAGAGTGGTTTGTTGTAGGTCTAGCGGAACTCTCTGTAAGGTTTTGGTCACTGTATTCGTGAACTTCTATATCCTCCAAAAGTGAAAGAGATAAAAAAACATGAGTTAGACACACTTAAGCATCAGGACCTTGATTTCTGTGTAGTTATGGGTACGCCTTGTTTGTGCAGATAAGACTCTGGCAGTGGACAGTGCAGCAATTCATTTTTTGTCCAACGTCCGGTTCTGGATTTAGTGTTGTTTGATTTGTGATAACTGTAATACGAACGAAATTTTCGGTTTCATCAAAAGAACAAAAATGAACTAATATACTTTCTTGTTCACATGTAACAAATATGTCAAACAGTCAGTCTGCAAGTTTTTATGGATGAAATAAATATTGTATCGAAATATTTTCCTTTTTGTGTATTTGTTAAGAGTAATGAAGGTAATAAGAAGTATGATGTTTTGTGGATAAACGTGATTTCTGGTCGATCTAGAAACTGACCGAAAGTGACGCTATTGGGGCTGTCGTCAGAACCGATAAGACTGCGATCATTTGTTACCGCGTCATTGAAGTATTGTTTAGCACGAGGATCAATAGTTTGACATCCCCTAACTCATTGCATTGTTTTCATTAAATTCAAGAAAAAAATATCCTTACACAGATTTCCGACTTACAGATTATTCAATAATAAACAAAATATTATTTATTATTCAATGACTTTTTATTTTCATGTTAAAAAGGCAATTTCATTTCTAAGGAAAACTTATTATATTTTCTGTTGATATAAAAATAGTGAAAACGGCGTTTCTTAGCATTACTATGTTTAAAAAAAATTACAATATACTTAAAAAGGTTATATTAAATAATATTATTACCTATTCTATTGTAAATTAAGCAAAATATATAAAATTTGATATTTGCTTCAGCTATAATCTCTAATTTATAAAAAAATATTTTTGAGGGGATTAGTTACGTCGGGAATATAGATTACTTTTATGAAATTGCATATAATATCAAATTAGAAAATGTCTATCTAATGACTATGCACTTATTATTGTATATGTATTTAATTGTATTATGACTTTACGATTAAATGTAAATATACAATCAAAAAATTAAATGTAGAGTAAATTGCTTTTTAAAATTTTCACCTAGAAAAATATTTCGCCGATTCCATTGCCTACTACATTAAGGCTATTACACAAAATTTTCCCAAAATCATGTATTGATTACTCATAAATTCTTTTTCTTTATTCAATATTATATTTCATGAACAATTATTAATAACACTAATTTTAGAATAATTGTGCAATATCATTACCTCTATTGTTCATAAAAGTTCATAGTTCATATAACAAGTATTTAATATTTAGAAAATTAAATGCTAAAAATTATTACAATTCTTATTCGATCAGGTATCCAAAATATGTTCTTCTAAACAAAATAAACGATTTCTTTTATTTCAGTTTTATCCTTGTTCACCCTTTTTTTCGTGCTGGAAATAAAAAAAAAGGAAATAACATACTCCCGTAAAACTTTTCTTTAATAAACTCGGCGCATTATCTGTGCTGGAAAAGATGCGACTTAACTAGAGAATAATAGAAGTAGGAAGAGAAGAGTAAGTGGCGGAGTTGAGATAGTTGAAAAAATATCAAAGCACATTACACGAAATTACAATATTTAATGAAAATAGCAGGCTCCTGGTTAAACGTTGGTACGAATAGGTAGATTCAGTCTCGCAATCAACGTTGGAATACGTGCCGCGAGTCGGCAACATGTAACATTACCCTACCTGGATCGTGACGCAGCAAAGCGGTATTCAGATTGCACTCTTAGCGGTTTTGCCGATTTTTGTAAGCGACAAAGAGGATTTCTGTAACCATTGGTCAGAAGCGGTTACGACAATGCTGTCGACATTATTATTTATTTCGTGTTTTATGCTAAGACCCCATCTCTCCGACAAAAGTAACATTCTTTTGTAACATCATATAACAGTCGCGTCTGCAATTAACTTCCAGTTTTGTTAATCTTGATATCGCTGATATATTTAAATGATTAATATTAATAAATTCATACTAATCTTATTACAAATATTTCAAATCAATAAACATTTGTTAATGCTTAATTGAAATGTTATTAAATAAAATATAATCCAAATTTTGTAAATAAGCAAATCTGTTTATGTATTATTAAACTCAGTTTATTCATTTACCACATTTTTTCTTAACATTGAACATTATAATTTAGAAATGTATAGATATATCTGTGGTGCTGAGGAAAAACTAGTAAAATATATAGATTTTTCATATACATATAACTGGGTTTTCTTCAACGCCGCAAATATATAGAAATAAATAGATCCTTTGCAAACAGAATTTGTATTATTTTTGTATATTTGACTTATATAAAACGATTTCAAGCGAATTTGAATAAATTAAAATGAAACTTATCGATTTCTAAGTGAGTCAAAAAAATGTCATCGAAAATACAGTGAGTGACAAGTGAAAAACGTGAGCCAAGTGAATATAGTTCGCCATAAATAAATGTCATTTGTGTTGAAATATTGTATTCACGATTAATCGATGCAATTGAATCTGGTATTGCAAAATAAACGGAATAAAATTTGGATCGTAATGAAAAAGACTATCTCGACGTGAAGAAAGAAGAAGATTAAGGACTTCGAGTAGTATATCGCGGAACTTGGCATAGGCCAAGCAAGCATCGTCTGGCCGATCTAAGCGAAGTGAAAGTTAGATGTGTGGGCATGGGATGCGCACGAATTCATTTTTTCGGCCTCACTAAGAGATTTTTTTCGTCCGCCTGTAGCAGTTCCCATGTATACCAATCCTATATCTGCCGCCTGCATGGCCGGCGTGGGGTCCGCTTGCACTATGTACACTCACCATCCCATATTGCTCTAACGCGCACAAGTCTTTTTATGAAAAATTACAAGACGAAATAAATGTCAAATCCTGTAATTAATTATCAGATTTTTTTTCACATTTTTACATTCATTAATGATAGTTGTAGAGTAATTTTTAGCATATTTTCTAAACTTTCCTTAAAAATAAAAATATCGTAAAATGTACATGTTACACATAGTTTAGAATGTTTTACCTAAACAAATTTAAAATGCATAAAGAAATATTTGTTAAAAATTATTCATTCATTTTTAAAGAAAACAATTTTTAAATATATATTATATTTTTCTTTTTTATTTGCAGTAATTAATCTTTTCTTAATTTTTTCTGATACTTTTTATTAAATATCAAAATATACACGTAATGAAAGATAGATTAATTGTAATTTTGTTACATAAATTTTCTAAGGTTGTTTACTAAACATTTAAATTGCATTAATTAAAATAATGTAATATTAAAATGTATAGTTCCTCACATTAAACATTATTTTATTATACGCAATTATTTTTAAAGGTAATGTGCGATTGTATAACAGAAGTGTGCTAATGACAATGTTATAACAGATTATTTACTATGTAGTTAAAGAATTGAGGAAAACATTCTCGAAAGTAATAGTAAGAATTCGATCTTCAATCGTGAACAACATTTCTCCTAAAGATGTTAGTTGGTTTGAAGTTTATCATACTCATGAAATCAGAAATTTATAAACTATCTCATAAGCGTAGGCACATTGAATTTGTTTTTAATTTCGACACTTTAGAACTGTCCTATGCAAGAAAATATAGCTTGAAAGGGAAAGTTGCATCGTAGAAATGATAAAAGCTTATGAAGTTGGAATCTTTTTATCGAACTAATTTATACATGTTTTTCTTCAAATTTAAAATTTGTTTTAATAAATATTTTTTTCCACTAAACAAATAGAAATATTTTTCAAAAATGCTGTTTTTCATTCTTATTTACACGAAGAATAAAATGTTTTGCGAAGTTTCGATCTGACAAATGCAATTTTTCAGGTGGCCTACATTTAAATTATATATTCGATATATTCAAAATGTGATACTTTTGATCTCTAAAGTCTTGTGATATTTGTTATGAAAAATAAAAAAAGTAATAGAAATATATATCTAAAAATAATGAGTTAAGAATAAGCATATAATTTATTAATAATAATAGTAATTAAGCATAAGAATACTTTAATTAATAAAAGAATATTCTTGTCAAAAATAATATAAATATTTTATATACATTAAAATGGTTATTTTTTAGATTAAAATAATATGTATAATTTTTCTAGAAACATAAGATCAGCTTTTAAATCACTGATAACTTTGAAATCGCTGATCAGACTTTGATCTAGGATTCGGGATAAGATTCGCATCGTATTTTCTATTGGGAGAATTTAATAGCTACTATCCTAAAACAGAATTTCCAAGTCTTTGTTTTATCAAGTGTAAAATTGTTACGACTTGTTTAAAGTATAAAAGTTATTTAACGTAAAAATTCAAAATAAACATTCTTCATACAAAAATAAAACTGACTTTTTTAAAAGTCAGTTTTATTTTTTTATTTTATTTTTATTTTATTTTTTTTTAATTTCTAAATTTTTTTAAATGATAAAAAATTATATATTTTATTATCATTTTATTATTATTGTTATATACACAATTTCATTTCTCCTACATTTTTCGAACGATTTAGATATTATTACTTTTAATATGTGTATTTTTCAAATTTCTACGTTTATCTTTAAGCTTGTCTTATATGTATATTCAATTTAAACAAATTATGACCTTACAATTTATATACACGTTATGTTCGCTTAATGTATTAAATAACAACTGACAGTTGTGAAAACATTTGTTTGATGATAATGCGGCCAATTACCGCTATTCATGATTTTGCATGCCCACTTTAAACATACTTAAGACTCAATATCAGATTCTTTCTTATACATCATGATTATTAAATAGTATTTCGAATGATCAATTCTCACTTAAATATCTGCATTAAAAATTACTACGATAATTTCACAAGATCTTTCGTTTGTAGTAGTATTTTATTTTATTTTTATTAAATTTCATAATTTCTACTTTAAAAATGTTTATTAAGTTTTCCTAATATAAACACTTATAGCAGTTCAAATATAGCAGGTAAAATCGCCTGCTATATTTGAACCTAATTAGTGTAATATACACGTTTTTTTCTCAAACAAATAATTGTTCCCCTATCGACAAATTATTGAGATTTCTCCCTTGTATATTTAATTTGATTTTAAGTGGTTGCAATCACAAGCAAAATCACGCGAGAAATAGCGAAACGGACATACGCGAATTGAGAACGAAATATGAGCCGCAACTTCTTGACATTTGTTGGATGACGAAACTGCATGGCATCCCTCTCTCTGGCGCTGCCCTTCTCTCTTAATTTTTCGCGCAGTTTTGTCGCTTAAATATGAAATCTCCGTATAGCATTAAGTGGTTGCAAGCACTTTCCCATTATCAGCGTTATCGGTTTCCGCGGAACAGTGCCTTTTTTTTTCTTGTTCCATAAACCGAATCTCCCCCGAACCAGGTCGACGACATAATTATTCCAATAAATCCAATCGAGAGCGAATCGTAGAGAGCTCTCGCGCACACGTTTTACGCCGCAAGTAAAAAGGGTACATGTCTATCTCGAATGCAGCTAGAGCGCATGCAGATGAATAGTACTGCAGAAACCGTGAGACTATGGTTGCCCTATATATCTGGAGCAATCCATGCTCACGACTCGTGTGTTGTGTCGCAGTCTTTTAAACTCTCCGGGACACGTATCAAAGCGTGTTTAGAGCTGAGCTCTCGGCCCAATATACGTACAACCGGTACTTCGATAGTCCAACTTTTATGTCTATCATTTTATACCCCTGCATTACTATTTGCAAAATTATATACAGGTGAAAAAAAATTATCGTGGCGATGATTTGAGCTATTTATATATACATGACATTTATTCGGAGAAACTCATGGAATTTCGAAATATTTGTTCGACTACTTTATTTTGCACTTTTGAGCATGAATACTAAAAAAAATGAATCTATTCGAAAATGAGATTCTTTATTTGGATTTTGCTGCGAAATAACACAAAATGGAAATGTTTTTATTGCAATAACAATATATGTTAATGATTTCTTAAAACTTTAGTTTTAAAATAAAATAAAGTTAAAGTAAATTTCAAAATAAAGTCTTTAAATATGTTATCATGTAATAGTCCTTTTATATCGATTAATAAAATATCTAAATATTTTTCTAATAAAGAAATTTTATGCAGGTTCTTATCAAATTACTACGATCATCATCATTGAAAATCTTATTTAATATAAAGCAACTATTTACATCTCAAAGAAAAATTATTTACTCTCTCGTTAAAGATATACTTAAACAGTTATAAAAGTCAAAGATGAAATAAATATGGCTCGAGTGTATAATAAATTCTTGCGACTGAAAATATTACTTTATAATTGATATAACGTCTACAACAAATTTCTACAATCTGGCTTCCATATGATTAATAGATCATAATTGAGAGATAGTAATATTATTATTCAATTGTTACATAGATATTTTACAATCTATTTTTGGAACATACTTTCTTTAACATAATTTTTTTAATACACTTAACTGTTTTTTTAAGGTTTCTTATGTTTATTTTCAAAAGCACAGCTTTTTTACTTTATCTCATTAATTTAGTCTTTGTAAACGTTATAACTTTTCTGCGTTTATTATATAACATGAAATAAATTATTCCATAACCAAAAATTACTTAATTCAAATTGAGAATTGAACTAGGATAAAGGTAAATGTAAAAGCA
Organism: Gryon sp. ZL-2020; assembly: GCA_022817425.1. Taxonomy (NCBI): domain Eukaryota; kingdom Metazoa; phylum Arthropoda; class Insecta; order Hymenoptera; family Scelionidae; genus Gryon; species Gryon sp. ZL-2020. The sequence goes on along the minus strand of JABFPJ010000149.1, from coordinate 8,909 downwards.
AGGTTAATTATAAGAACGATTTTATTGCAAAAATCCACTGTAATTTTCCTAAAGATAAGTATAAATTCTCAACAGCGCTACATTAATGTTTGGCTTATAAATTTCACAATAAATCTATTCATACTTTTTCTGCACCTACAATCCTATTGACTTATGCACGCATCATCATTGCATTAAATTAACAATAAAATATCTCAAAATAAACAATCGTGAGGAAGATTCGAGGAAAATTAAATGCCAGCATTCAGCAAAATAAAAATGATTTATAAAAGTCCTATCTCGGCTTTCATCAATTCCGCTTTACTGACAGCATTTTGCATAATTCTAGTCCATTACGATTCACCTTTTATCTAAAATTAGAGTGGAAGGAATATTAGAACAGTAAACGCTAAGATGTTGGTTAATAACAGATGCAGTGAACTTTCGGCTTCCGAGTCTGAAAGCCGATGAGTGACCGTCGTCCAGCTAACAGCGCGCCTCTACCACCTTCACCTAACCGAGAGAGTCGAGAGGTCGTGCATAAGGTGGCCGACGTGAGGATCGTGCGAAAGACTTGCTGAAGCCTAAGGAATAGCGTGCAAGTGAGACAGCTAGATAGCAAGTAAGCTGCTCGCTAGAAAAGGAAATCATACTGATGGATATCGGTGGAGAAAGAGCGCTGTGTAGAGCCATCTGAGACGTCGTCGCTTCACACAGTTTACACCCACCAGCTCACTTAAACGTGTCCGTTGAAAATTAAGTGATTGCTACCGTCAGTTCCATTCCTCCAGTAGAAATAATTGATATTAGTTAATGCTATGCGACCCACTAACTTATTTCAATTCTCGGCGTTTTGTCTTCCAGCAATACTTTCCGTAATAATTTTTCGTTTACTTGGAATTGATTCCATGAATGTTCAATCTTTGAACTACTTGCACATAATCGACAAATGAACAAAAATGATATGTTGGAAACGTATATAAAGGTGGTGTGACTGTAAAAATATTTACATTCCATATAAGTAGAGATATTTTACAACATAAGTAAATGTATGTCTGATAGTATAGATATATGATATACTTGATATTTCAACATTTATACGATATATTTATTACGGGTAAACGAAATTTAAAGCAGGAATATGTATGCCTATACAAGGAATACAGATATTGCTGTCACAAACAGACGTTATGTTTACATATAAGTAATATTCTGTAAGAAAACTAGTATACCTAATAAGGTTTAATCACTTTCGAATGAATATATGTGTACAGTGCTAATCTTCCTGCAAGTTTATATATAAAAATATTGAGCTATTCATGCCAATTTGACATGATTTAACCTTCAATTTTAAAAGATACAAAAATCATGTATTATCTGATATTATTATATTTACGTTCGAATATTTGGTTAATTTTTAAGACATTTTAATATATTTTGTAAGTAATATAAGTTATTAAAAAAAGTGTTTGCTGACGGGTTTTGAACTTACAATATTTATGTAGATAGTAATTATTTTATCGTAATACTACAAACATTAAATTAATATGCCAGATTTTCAATTGAGAGTATCAAATTATTAGCTAACATAAGAGCATAGCGTGATGAGTTATGTTCACGTGCAATAAACTTTATTCACTAACGTTAGAAACTATCAACTGAAATAGACCAAAAATTATATGGTAAAAATGAAAATATTTATAGGTAATGTTTCATCAACTTAAGTAGCCATTTGGTGGCACAACTTTCATCGTATGTACATTGTAATTTTTGCCTGCAATACTTTCTCTAAAAAGTAAAATTACCTAAATTTTGGTAATAAATTAAACTTATACAAATTTTAAATAGAGAAATATATGTTTTATGAACAAAATTACTTTTAACAAACATCTACAGAAGGATTACATTGATTAACATTATTTTATGTATTATTAAATTTATTATATTTTATTGCTTTTCAAAAAACATAGAATATAGGAGATTTTCGTTTAAAATATTTATATGAAGTCTATACTGTTTTCTTGCTCTCGAGACGTATACGTGAATTTGGATAAATATCAAGAATAGACTTTCATTGTACGTTAAAAATATTTTTTAATCATCTCTTACTGTCTCATTTCTTGACTGTATCTGTATTAAAATATATATGCATGTTAGCTTTTAATACAAGAAGAACAATATATTCTGGATATCTTTGCAGAATTTAATCTTTGACTTTATCCTAAAAGAAATAACCACATAAACTCGTGCAGAGAAAGTGAAGTAGAACGCCGTAGTATGTGAACTCGGAAGATTTACTAAAGGATGCGTCTGATCAGATCGCACACAAAGAAAGCTGACGAATTCCATGAGTGATGTGGCAGTAGCCACCTACAAAACTATTGAATACATGTCATAAATGGTCAAAGCTGGCCTTCAGCTTGGTTACGTATGCAACGGCATGCCCTCAACACGATCAGCTATGACATATGGATAGCGCAAAAAGCATCAATGCTGATCGATTGGTTACGCTAACCACCCTGCGGTAGTTACGACCTTTTTGCCGATGCATACAAACAGAAAGAATATACAGATTTTGGTTACACGAACAACACGAATGTTGTGAAAGACATTTTTCTTTCGCCACTTTTTGTCATTTAAAGAAAATGTAAAATTGAAATTACCACAAAGTGTTTACATAACACATTAGTTGTATTCAATTGAATATAATATTAGCTGGTTTACACAAATAAGTGTTGCAAAAATATTTAACGAATTTAGAATATAATATCGCATTGAGAAACAGAAATTTGTTCGACAGAAAATTGTTTTTGGAGGGTGGATTCAAGAAATTATTTATAGATGTGATTATAGATATGAACTGTTTAATAAAATTGTATAATTTTAATTACCGTAAAATGGGATTTAAACAGTAAAAGGTGTTGCTTTGCTAATCAATTATTAAACCATTACGTTTGCGTCACTAATCCCATATGAGAACGATCTTAACTTTCTCTTATTCTGAGTTGAGGTTACAGAATACAGTATTTTCCTCGCATGAAGAAAATGATGCATTAAATTAAAGTAATAATGTATGTGCTCAAAATTTTTTGGAAAAATTTACGATAATAATAATGGAGAAAACGTTCGTGATTAATTACAAATGACTTTTTAACTATTTTTTTTTACGATATTTACCCTCTCATGTAAATAAAATTACATATGTTTCATATAAATTAAAGTTAATATATTCTATAAGAAATGTATTTATCGTTAAATTAATTTATCTTCTTTTTTAATGTAATTAAATTATTAAGAATTTTTATCTATTATATTTAAATAACTTTTCATTAAAACAAACTCTCTTAGGAACAAAATTGCATCATATTCAAATGCATATAGATTTTAGCCGTAATATATTATAATTTTGTTCATTATTCTCATAATTGTTAATACTACATTTTCTTATTGTTTTTCTTCTGGAAACTGCATCCATAAAACTATTTTTCTTTATATAATTTTTAAGATATTAAATACATAAATATAAATTAACTTATTATTGAAACGAAACGTTTCATAATAGAATTGTTAATAATGCATTACATACGTTTTTATGAATAAATTATTGTCACCACATGTGACAATAATTAATATTTCAACAAATTTATGATCAATGAAGTTAGAAATCATTTTATTTTACAATATTTTTCTAATATCGTAGGTGGAATACATTATTTTATTCTGAAGGAAGTACTTATTACGCCAAGATTTTATAATATAAAATTCCATAACTACTCGTGACTAGATTTACTTTTTAAAGTAGAATGCTCGTCTGAGACACTAGTCAAAATCAGTAATATTTTTTTTTCAAAATAAGAAAGAAAATTGTATTGAAAATTGTTAAAAATAAAGTATGACATACTTTTTTTATTAAAACTATTCAGTAAAAATAAGATAATGCAAAACAACATCTCATTTAACAAATAAGGTTGAGATCTTAGTATGGTTGATAGCACTGTGAGTAGACGTAAATTATTAGCGATTGAGTTTTTGAATGTATCTGCAAAATGCATAGAACAAAAATTTAGAAACTGATTTTAATCTCACTTCTTTAATTTTGCAAGATTACATTTGATTACAAATAGTTTTGAAATTTCATGTTTATAGCTATAAAATTAGAAGCCAAACCATAATTTAAACGTAAAGATAACAATTTTTTTTCGTTAAAAAATTATTTATTGTATTTATCTGTATTTATTTCATTTATTTAATAAAACAATATAATCTTAATTAGAAAAAAACTGTGAGTGTAAGAAATTGACATTTTGAATGAGTTTTAAATGAGTTCAACAAATATATGCGTTCCACTATTTTGAACTTTTCAATTTTCGAATCCAATTTTATATCAAATGTTTTATTAATATTATTATTATTTAATTTTTTTTAGTTATATATTTCTTATTTATCAAGAGACACGGTAGTATCTCTGGCCAAGTACAAAAAAACGATAGTTTTTGAGCTTAGCCAGAGACAAATGCCAATTTTCAACATACAAAAAAGCAACAATAGCAATAAAATTCCAATTTTTTGTTATAATATTGTTGCCATCATCGCCCTGAAGAAAATATAAGAAACAAATTTCAAATTGGTCCATCCGTTCGCGAGATATTAACATCCAAAAATAGCCGTTTTTCACACAAATTAAGAAATGTCGTTTTCTTTTTCTTCTTCTTCTTCTTCATGTTCAGTGTCCGGACGATTAATTGAGAGTAATTCGTTAATGTTATATGATAAAATGTACCATAATTATCAGAAATATTAAATAATTAGGCCAAGAAATGGCCAAATCATGGCTATCAATAATGATCAGTATTTTGCTTATATTTTAGACTGATACATCATTGTTATTTAGTAGATGGGTAGATAATTGGTTCACTCACGAGTAACACTATGATTATAAGTTTTATTGACGAGAAATAATGGTACAGAATCACGGCAGTGAGGGCGATGAACGAAGTAACAGTGATGAAGTTGTTGACAAGAATGAGAGTGAGTTAGACATTGTCGTTCCTATTAATTTAACCTGAGGAAATCTTGGGTTTTTCCTTGGTCGGTAAAAGAGGCATCTTTTTGGTCATTCCTGAGTGAGTCACGCGTGCAGGTGTGCACGTTGACGCACAACTTCAGCTAACCCACGATGATGCAACTCAGTTGACAATTTGACATATTTTATTTATTTATTTTATCAAAATTATTTAAACAATAAGTTGGTCGCCACAGCACCCCCCTGTCAGTGATTAACGATATAATGTTATGATATAATGCAACTATATATAAACAAAAAAGAAATACTACGAGTTATGATTATGTTTATGTCATTCATTTGATTTCATTCGGAATGTGATTATTTAATAACCGAACATAAGCGCACTTGTGTGAGGGGAATAGTTAATTTTTGCAAAATTAAGAAAATCCTGTTTGATTTGATGTCCTGAACGTGTCCTGAACCTTTGCTCTTCGATGGCTCTTTTCGATTGGAGTCTTACGGCTGGTTGTGGTACTGGAGCCGTTTGCTGGTTGTCCAGTTACAACGATATCATCGTCGGAGTCGCCTTCTGGTTCCGATGGGTTCAAGTCTTCGGACACGATGTATGCAGGTTTCAATCGATCGATTGCAAGTCGCAAGTTTCTTCCTCGGACCAGGAGAGTGAATACTCTTTCATCTCTGGCGATCACTTGAAATGGTCCGACATACGGTAATTGCAAGGGGTGTTTGGGTCCGTCGTGTCTAATGAACATGTGTGTTGCTGTTGCAAGGTCCTTAAAGACGAGAATCCTGTGACTGCCGTGTCGAGTTCTTCCGACTGGTCGAGGGTTATTGTAGTGCTGTCTCAGCTCACGTATGAAAATGGCAGGATCGTCGAAGTGTCTTGTAGATTTTGAAGTGAGAAATTCACCCGGTAGGCGGAGTGTCTCACCATACACCAGTTCTGCGACTGTTGCTTGCAAGTCTCCTTTCTATGATGAGCGGATCCCCAAAAGTACCGTTGGCAATGTCTCTGTCCAACGATCGGATTGCTGACATTTGATAGCTGCTTTCAGTTGACGGTGAAAGCGTTCCACCATGCCATTTGCGGTTGGATGGTAGGCAGTTGTCCGGAGATACGTTGTTCCCAGCAAGTTGTTGAGACTGCGGGACTCGAACTGTTGACCTTGGTCCGTGATAATTCGGAGTGGCGTGCCAAACCGTGCAATCCATCGTCTCCGCTTCTTGGTCTTGTAATGGAATTGCTTCGGGCCAACGTGAAAAACGATCCACACAAGTGAGGCAGTACCTGTATCCATGAAAATGAGAATGAATGAAAATATCCATAATTACTAAGTCGATATGGAGGTGCTCGAATCTCCTTGATGGTGGAACGATGGTGCCTACTGGTGCCGAGACATGATTGGTTGTCTTTGATTGCTGACACTGAATGCAGGCCCGCGCCCAGGTGCGACAATCTGTGTTATTGTGAGCCACACATAACGCTCCTCGACGAGTCTTATTGTTGCTTTCACTCCAGGGTGAGAAAATTCATGAATTGAGTCGAAAGCGGCCTTACGGAATTGCGCCGTCAGGAATGGTCTGGCGTTCGTCGTTTTGAAATCACAATAAATGGCAGTTGCAGACCCAGGGATGTTGATTTGTCGTAACTGCAGTTCCATCTCGGTTTTCTCAAGGATGCTCCTCAATTCGCAGTCTCGCTGTTGAGAGACTCCCAATTCCTGGAAGTTTATTGCAGCAATTCCTTCGATGCGAGAAAGGACGTCTGCTACCACGTTATCCTCGCCGGAGATGTGGCGGATGTCCGTGGACTACATTTGTCTAACTTTTGCTTAAACGCAAAAATTAGAGGTTTATGGTGCGTCAGAATTGTGAAAGACCTTCCTTCTATGCTGTGTTGGAAGTGATTGATGGCCAGGTAAATTGTCAGTAATTCTCGGTCGTAGGCACTATACTTAGATTCTGCACCGCTGAGTTTCTTGGAAAAGAATCCTGGCGGTTCCCATTTGTCTCCAATTCGCTGTTGTAGTGCTGCTCCATCGGTGTAGTCCGAGCATCGCAACCGAGAGATCTCTGCTCCTAGTTTGGGGTGCGTCAAAAGTGTCGCGGCTGCCAACGCGTCCTTGCACTGGCCGAATGCTGTCTCGGCATCATTGTTCGAATTGATTGGTGCCTTGCCCTTGATATTGTCTTTGAAGAACTCGTTTAGCGGTGCCTGTATGAAGGCTGACATAGGTACGAACCTACGATAAAAGTTTAACATACCTAGAAATTGCCTGAGTTCATTTGCTGTCTTCGGTTGGGGATATTCCCGGATTGCTGCAACTTTTTACAGGAAATGTTATGGTGCCTTTGTCAGAGACCATGTAGCCGAGGAATTGAACCTCGGATGCTCCAAAGTGGCATTTTGCAGAGTTGATTATCACTCTGTATTCTTTTAGTCGTTCGAAAAGCAAACGGAGGGGTTCCTGGTGCTCTTCTTCTCATGAAGATGCGACCAAGAGGTTGTCGATGTACGCGTAGCAGAAGTCTAGATCACGAATTACCTCGTCGATGAACCGTTCGAATGTCTGAGCGGCATTTCTCAGCCCAAACGACATCGCCAGAAACTCGAACAATCCGAATGGTGTTGTGATGGCTGTCTTCTCTACGTCTTTCGGGGCCATTGGAATCTGGCGATAGGCCCAGATTCCAATTTGTTACCCAATATTTGCGCAAAGTCCTATATGTGTCGCACTGGGTAACGGTCGGGGATCGTACGGGCGTTGAGCGCTCGATAGTATCCAGATGGTCGCCATTGGTCTTCCTTCTTCGGCACCAGGTGCAGTGGAGAAGCCCAACTGCTCTTCCAGGGGCGACAAATACCTAACTGGATCATGGTGTAAGAACTCTCGTTTCGCAGTGATGAACCACTCTGGTGCCAAACGTGGCGGTTTGGCTGCTTCTGGTGGTCCTGGCGTCGTGTGTATGTAGTGCACAGTGGAGTGCTTTGTCGTAGCCGATTTGCAAGTGTCATCTGAAAGTGTTATTTCCGGAAAACTCTGGAATAGCGCATGGTACTGCGATTCGCCAGACACGGTGCGGATGACAGCAACTGTATTGCACTTGGATTCCTGGCCGACCACAGAAAGGCTTGTAGTTCGGTCTAGCAGGCTGAAGGTTTGACCTCTCGGTTTCGACCGAGAGGTCAAAATGTGCGAGAAAATCGACGCCGATTACTCAGTGAAACAGTAATTTTCACTGGTCGATGAAATTTAGTAGGTTTTGTAGAGAAAATCCCGCAGAAAAAGACTCTGTTTGAATTTTGTTCTTATCACATCACATTTATTAGTAATTAACGCTTAAAGTTCAACAATTTTTGACCGATAACCATATATTTTTTTATACGTGAATATTCGAAATTTTTTGTAGAATATGAACGTATAAAAAATATCTTGATTAAAAAATTAGAACAAACATAAATTGGTTATCAAAATGCTGTTAAAATCGTATAGATTTCCACCTTAAACCACAACCATAAACACTTGTTTCTTAGGGTAGCACTAAATCATAAAAAACATCTGCACTTTTTCGACGGAAAATCTTGGGACTCAACGATAATTTTCTCTGTAGAAAAAAGTTGTGACTGAAAATTATTTTTGTTCAAACCAAAATTATTATTTTTTTTATAAGATGGTATTTTTTATCATTTGTATTAGTTTCTGTGCAAAAATTAATCAAGAGACACGGTAGTGTCTCGCGCCAAGTACAAAGCGAGACACTACTTCTCATATTCTATTACATGAAATAGCGGTTTTCAGGCCTGCCAAGATGTTCATTATCAATCAGATTCTAGGTTTTTTTTAACTTATTCTGAAAAGCGGCGTCGATGCGACGAAAATGCGCTTTACAGAACTCAATTTGG